>JACEIK010004686.1:38826-64353 GCA_018107945.1 Datura stramonium | reverse complement strand
GTATATATACACTGTTTATCAAATTAAAAGACAAGAATATGATATTGGACACCCTATATACAAATTGAAGTGTAAATAAATGAGTCTCAACTTTATTAACTCCCAAAGTTTTATAAGAACTTTTACATGCAAAGTTAAATTTTTGCAAATATTTATCACTTCACGACAAGAAAGAATATAATCACCACAACCACCTCCGCCACCGCTTCCATCGTCGTCCTTTTTGTTGTCTCCGCAAGCAAAAATGACCGTTGGAATTACTAAAATAGACATAACGACCATAACCATGATCATTATCAGCTCCGAGACCTCAAGCGCTAAGCCACCATTTCCCACGCTATGGTGTCGCGCCATATTTCTGTTTACACTTCAATTAATTCTCTTCACAAATAGATAATTGATCTCATGATACATGGAAATGATCTCTTAAAAGTAATTAACAAGTTTATATATAGGCCTTTTTATGAAGTTTGGCCTATTGACTTTTCTTATGAGTGTACCAACTTGATTAATTAATTAATTACCTAAACATTATGACTTATAGTTATTGGGTACGCCGTAATTATCACAGGACCTGACTACGGAAAAGAAATTTTTATACCGTATAACTATTCATCAAAATAATAATCCATTTTTAGTTGCCGGATCAAATGTGTAACTTTCCTCTCGAAAAATGGAGACGACCGACCCGATAAAAGCTTATATTCTCTCCGTTTCAAAATAAATGGTGTTTAACTTGGACACATCCTTTGAGAAAATTATTTATTCCTAGAAAGAAAAATGTATTTTTACCTACTTACCCTTAATAAATATCTCGAAAAAGATGCAATTCTTTAATATTTTCTTGATTATGTAAAATTCTCTCCACTTAAATAAGAGTAAAATTGGAAGAACATCATTAATGTCTTTTTGATTATATAAAACACCACTTATTTTGAAACAAAATCAAAAGGCTAAAATATCACTTATTTTGAAACGGAGGGGGTATCAACCTTCATCTAATTACTTACTTTTACTTCTTGTAAATGTAAATTTTACATTTAGTTATAAGAAAGTAAATAGTTTCAGGATGACCTACACAAAAACAACAACATAAAGTGAAAAACTGTAAAATATATGCAGAACTTACTCTTACACTCTTTTGTGAGATAGAGAGGGACACTAAAGTTGCGATATTCCAAACAAATGAGCAACAAATAGTAATACACATCAAAAAATAAGAAACTATACAATAATTACATAGTACGGCTAAAAGGACCAGAAGAGAGGACGAAGCTAGCCCACTCTCCCTCTCCTACACAGAATGCAGACACTTAACTAGCTACCAACCTCTATCTTAATTCTCGATCTTCATAATTTTCTATTTAATATCATATCTTTAGTCAACTGAAGTTACGGCATGTTCATTTTAATTGATCACCTCTCCCAGTTTTTCTTCAATCTATCTCTACCTCCCCTTACTCCTGTCACAACCAACCTTCTGCACTTCCTATCTTATCACCTCCCCAATTTCATTGATCCCATCAATCTTAAAGAAAATAGTGCACTAATTTTCAAGCTGCAGTTGATAGCAGTAATTATTTCTAACCATGTTTGTATTATTCTTTGTCACATTTTTTTATTCTAGATATAAATAATCGTAATGCAACTTTACTATACTCTTTTAGCATACACTGCATTGCTCGTTAGTATTATGCAAATGAGAAACAGGGTGTAACCTTTACATAAGGAGAAAAACATCACCTTATAAGAACATTACATATACACCTAACCTATATATAAACACATCAAGTGACCTTTACTTGTTATAATATGTAAATATTTTATTTTAAAAATTACAAGTTTGATATTTTACAATGATTTTCCTNGAGGAGGGTAGAGCAGAGAAGATTCACACCCCCACCCTGCCCTGTAAACTTAAATTCTATATACATATATTTCACGAACTCTGTTGTAACACACGTCAAAAAATAAGTTATACATTTAAGAATAAACTATTGACTCTTACACAAGCACAAGATTTTATTTAACTCAACATCCGCCGCCGCCGCCGCCACAGCCTCCTCCGCCACCACAGCCGGCACCGCCGCCTCCATCTCCACCTCCATAATACCCTCCGCCGCCCCAACGCCTCTTTTCTCCATTAGAGGAGTCTCCACATGCGAAAATGACCATAGAAATCATTAAAACAGACATAATTACCATTCCCACCATTATTATTAGCCCCGAACCCTCAATCGCGGAGCCACCATCAACCACACCGTGGAAACGCGCCATATATATTAATTTCTGTTTTAGACTTTAATTAATATTGTCGTTATATTTTATGCTGCTAAGGAAACATGAATCTCTTGACAAGTTTATATAGGCATATTTTGATGCTTTGGCTTGTAAGACTTTTCGTAATGTTCCAACTTCAAACAAGTTGCAAAGTAATTCATAAAAAAGGGACAAAGACTTTGATTTGGTCTAAATTGTTTTAAGTTACGTAACTACGACGAATATATTCACGTCTTCTTTCTAGACAAACTTGTTTGCTGGTATTATTGGGAAATAGTTCGATGGGTCAATGCTACACTTTTATCTTCAACTGTGGACCAGAAAAAATTATGCAATTCGTTGACTTTCCGGCACTGGCATTGACCACATCACACGCTAGAATTTGAATACGTATTTATATGATATTATATTGTATATGTTGTGTTTTTCTTTATTGATGGTATTTGACATTGACTTTAGTAAAGACTTTTCAAGATTTTGTAGCTTATGATAAATCATAGAGATTATAAGCGTAAATTAAAAAGTTTAAAATTAAAATGAGTTGAATAATTATTTTTTCAAAAATCAAATTACATATGGATCAACTAATATAATTCGTGGTAAGAAATGAATAAACCACATATTAAAATTGGGTTTCAACTCTCAACTCTCACACTGTGAAGTATAATTGTGTCTGTAATGTAAGAAGACTATCGATTCATGAGAGTACTTATATTATTACATTTCTATTTTTTTATACTTTTCTTTTAATATTCTGTTAATAAAATTAGGATTGGATCGAGTTGTAAATTTGCAGGTTTCTAAATATAATATAACATATATAGTTTGTTTTCCCTTTATCAACATGTAGACATGAGTAGTGTTTTTCTAGGAAGTTGCACTTAATTTTTCGTCCATAAGACCAACTAATTTATTACTTCAAATTTCTCCAGGAACGTTATGCATATATGATCCTACATGACTTATTCAAATTTGCTTCCTGCTTTAATGCCCAAAAATATATTCAGTATATTTAGTAATTAATTACTTATGAAAAATGGAAGCCAGAAGGAAGTAATTTATATTAATTGCTTACAATATACACTATCCTAGTTTATTTACACTTTCCTTCCCTTAATATGATCTATCCTAGAAATATGACGGAAAAATTAGGGTTCGTTTATACATGTAATATGAAATTATGATTTAAAATTAAATTAATACGAGGTTGAAATTTTATTTAGATATGCAATTTTGGACCTTTGTCTTTCCTTCGTTTCCACAATAGGAAGAAGAAGAATATTTTTTCCTGAATATGAACTACGACAAGAAAAATAAATCCTTAAAAAGACAAACATTGGATTTTTTTTGTGTAACATATCTTTTTTTTCTTTCTCTATTGAGTGAGTTCTCCTCTGTAGTTTCTTAAGTTAGTATTTTTCTCATAAACATAAAAACCCACAATTTGTGAAAACTATCAAAGTTTTCCATCCTTATACAATTTTACCAAATGAGTAAATCATAGTTCATAAACAAGGTATCGGGATATCCTAAGATGCCGCATTGATAAATCACATATCTCCATGGTCCTTTTATAAACTTTCAAATATATATAATTTTATAAAGATCTATTAGTCAACAATAATTGTAACTAGTTATTCTTTAATATAATCGTTTCACATGGTCCAGACAATCTCTTCACGTCAAATATGATTTTTTATTTTTTATTTTTACAAAATATAAACTCATGAATCAAAATTTTACATTAAAAAAAATTGAAATCTCAAATCATACTTTTTGAAGAATTTAAAATTTGAAATCATGATCTCAAATCGATTACGTACAGTTTAAACTCAACTTTAGTAACTGCAAAGTTTTACTAACAACTTTCACATTAATCTTAGAGATTATAGTGGTAGTTTTCTTGGAGACTCCATATGCAAAATTAATATTCACAAATATTAAACGATTACAACATGTACACATTATTGAGTACTCCACAACAGCAAGAAAATTTAATCGCCGCCACAACCACCTCCACAACCGCCACCACCGCAGCCTGCTCCGCCACCGCCTCCTCCACCTCCATGATAGTACCGATCATCGTCCTTCTCGCCGTTAGATGAGTCTCCACAGGCGAAAATGATCATAGAAATCATTAAAGCAGACATAACGATCATTCCCACCATTATCATCAGCTCCGAGCCCTCAATCGCTGAGCCACCATCTCCCACACCGTAGGATCGCGCCATATATAACTCTATTTAATTATCTGTAGAAATAGTTATGCTTCTAATTAATCTCTTAACAAAGTTTTTATATATAGGACTATTCGTGTCATGATAATGTTTGGCCTGTTTACTTTTCGTATGAGTTGACTATTTGTTATACTTCGTTTTTAGGTACCCTAGATTGATCTAATTATTCTAATAAATGTAGAAATTATAGTAAAGTTCAATGAAGTTTCGATTTCATTATATTATCCAAAGAGGGAGACTGACTTTGATTTGGTCATTAATGTTTAATCAACTTAAATTTTCGAACTTGTTTACTAGTATTATCGAGAATTAGCCTAATCCATGACCCTAACAACGGAGAAGATTTTTTAATTTTATTTTAAATAAGGACGGCAAGTATTTTAAAAAGGAGGGATTGCTTTTTTCTTTTTGAAGCTTTTTTATAACACTTTGGTGATTCTAGTGGCGCATGTTGTTGAAACTCTCACCGGTAAGTATAATTCGACAAATGGTGGAGTGTGTAAAGAATAGACTTAAGCAGACCTTACTTTTATTTTTCTGAATTGTTTTCAAGACGTTGACTCAAAAGAAATATTTTTGAAGCAGGATAGGAAGAAAATATCCCGCTGGTGCCACTAGACCATAAAGTCTTGTGTCATAACTTCAATTTTAGGTTAGAGTTTTAATTAAAATTGCAAGAAAGTGGAAAGGAAAAATCATTTAGATAGACAGAGTGATCAATAAAAGATTTAACTTTTGATGATACATTGTCTATGATTACAGAAGACAAAAACAATATATTCTGCTTTTGACAAGGGAAAAAAATTCCTACTAATATATAACACAAAAATTTTCTTTACTATCCAGCCATTTTCGAGGCGAAAAAAGAAAAAATAAATCATCACCAGCTGCCACACAAAAAGACCTAATGATACAGTCAAAACTGAGAAAACAACATACAACTGAACAGATGGTAGTAATACACAACTCTGAGCATCATCAGCAGATGAATTGTTGTTATTATCTACAGCTCAGAGTGGGCCAAAACTTGAAGAAATGGCTCTTTAATATGTGCAACTCTAAAATGGTATTCTGGCCCTTCAGCTTTAACATGTCAACGTCAGAAAACCACGACGTTTACCTATTATGGTTTTTTGGGCTTGTCCTCTGCAAAGCCATGATTCATAACAATGGATTAGAATCAAAAGGAAGGCATCCAAAGCAAAGCAACAGTTAATTAATCAACACCATCAAGTCTCTGCAATAGATCAAGTCTAGCAGGTTGCAACTAACCACTATAACGCGAGGAAGAACAGAACGAAAGTGAAGAAAATATTCAAGAAAAAAAGCTTCACATCCACTAGACAATGACGGGTCTGTTTCATTTATTGTTCCATCTAACATGTCGAAAAAGATGAGGAAAACAATGTGCTGCAATTAAGTAGACTTTTAGTAGGAAAAGAATATCCGATATTTACAAACTCTGGCCGGATGCTATTTCTCACTTTAGATTTCCTAATCAACTCATTGTTTGAGATGTGAGCAGTGCCACTACTTCTTAGGAAACTTGAACCAGAATTTGGTTAATGTTTTCTTCTAGTTCCAGAGGCTCAAGACAAGTACATCTTACTTCAATTCACTTAACGCTTACTCATAATTATTGAGTTCTTTTGCTATATGTTTTTGGAGAAAATTAATGATAAGGGTTACACACTATCCCCACAAAGGTGTAAGGTCTACGTACATCTTACTTGTGGTATTACATTAGGTATGTTGTTGTTGTTGGTTACACCGTTCTTTGTGTGCCTAACTAAAAGTCAGTAATGAATTCATAACTCCAATACTAGTGTTCGCCATATTCTGCTTAATTCATGCTTTATGTATTTTGCGCAAAGTGTTTCAGTATCCAAAAAATTGTATGTTCCCAGCTAAAATGTTACGTTTGACAAGGCTGAAAATGGTTAACCAGTTATCTTATTTAACTGCAGAAGAAGTGCTCAAGAACTGAACAAAAGCAAAGCTTTAGAATAGAATAACAGTGACAGTAACAGATGTTATCAGTTAAAACAAACACCAAAAGAGTATATAAATCAAAGACCATGAGCTGCCATATAGTAATTTCACAAAGAGAATATAACTCACGTATAGCCTCTGGATCTATATGCACAAAGAAGCTTGCAGCAACTATCAAATAGCAGAGAAGGAGCATCAGTCCTTTAAAGTAATTGGAAGTTCCGTCCTGCAGAAAGAGGAAAGGTTAACAGGAAAAAGAAGTGCAACAGCAGGATGTCTTGTAAGCTAATTTTCCATCATAGCCAGCGCATACCCCCGGGGTGAAGCAAAGAAAAAAGGATCAAGAAGGAGGAAAAAGAGACATGACATTTCTTTAATTGGATCAAGCTTTGACTCAAGACTTGCAGAACTTTCAACTTTTAGAACAAATACATTGCCCTTTATGTTGTAATCTTCAAGCAGTTTGAAAAAACGAGTAAGTTGTAATTTTTCCCCAACCTCAACCTCTAAATTAAAGGACGTCATAGAAACCAACAAGAAAAAAGTAATACTCTTCAGAGAAAGGGGAAAAAGTAGAACCAGAAAGACTTCTGAATTATCTAGTTTAAGAGCATACCTGCAGCATGAATGCTACTACAAGGACACTCATGAAAAGTGTGGCCGTTTCAAACAATTGGAAATTCAAATCCATAGGACGACCCATAATCCATCCAACCACCACGCAGAAGGGGATCTGCATCAAAGCAAAGGTTTAAAGAGGAATAAACTCCCAGGGTTTTATAAAGATTACAATCCACACCAACACACATTAATAAGTAAAAATGTTGAATAATTATAAAAGAAGAAACTTTAAAGAAAATTAATCAATAATGAACAACAAAATCAGGACGTGTACGAAAAAGATCTGTGCTTATGAACAGACCATACATTTAGAAAAGCTAGAAGGACAGACTTAATCATAAGAATTTTCATACATATTTAATACATGGGCATAGCAGGGTACTTTCAGGAAAAAATGAACGCAATACGAGAACAAATTAGATGTATTATTGTATTAGGCAGTTGACAAGGTTACAAATGTGTTTATCTTAAATGAAAAAAAGAGGCTCGCATGTAAGTTCTGTGTCATTACTCATGTAATACGAGAACAATTTTCAGTGGATGTTATTATGAGATGGCCCAGGAAGTAAAGGTGGATAAAATATTAGATATTGTATCTACATTCAGTTATAACTAATGCTTAATGGTTGAGTCTTCCTGAATGAGATGTCCGATCTGAAGCTATACAAGAGTAACCTGCTTCTTAGAGTTTCTCTTTGATGTATTTAACATGCATAGAATTTTTGAATTACCTACCCCAAACATGGCAATCTGTGTTGATGAGCCTATTGCCACTCCCAAAGAGATGTCCTGTGACGGCACCGGGTAAATTGGTAAATAAACAAAAAGGATAGTAAACCGTAGTTTTAATACAAAGAAAAGAGAGAGGAATGTACAAGCTTGTCTTTGATAGCAAACATGACAGCACCAGCATGTTCAGCTGCATTTCCGACAATTGGGAGCAGTATGACACTTATAAATGCCACAGGAATACTCATAGCAACTGATGCCCCCTGAAAAAATAAATGTAATTTATTGGCAGAGAAACTCAAAAAACCTTTTTTTTTAAAGTTTGTCTTAGGCTTCTTATATGTGTCAAAGTAGAGAACACAGACTAGAGATAATTCCCAAGTTATTGATAATTAGATGATTCTATTAACAGAATGCCAAAGTTACGAAATGGCAATTAGAAAATGAAAATAGATAGCAGGAAAAAGAAGTTACCTCTATGGCATTAACCAGGTATTCTGACAAGACTGCGATCCATAGCGTCAAAATTGAAAGCCATACGATTGACCCCCATTTTGATATCTCAGGAGCTTCTTCCTCATCTGGGCTCCCGACATTCTCACCCTCTTCCTGAATTTTATTAAACTTTTAGGAAACCTGAGGCAAACTTAATGGAAGAGTAATGTAGCTAATATATGTATTGATCAGCCTAGCCTGCCATGTATAAAGGATGGATTGCAGAGGGAACTTCACAATAGTAGGACTTTTTGGTTTACCAATTGATAGAATGTACAGAAGACTGCATAATTTTCCAAATCATCACGAGTATTTAAGGAAGAAAAGAGAAAATAAGAAGAGGAATCAAATATCTGATGCTCCAAATTTTTTGCACGCTTAGAAACAAAAAGAAAGGATCTTCAGAAAACTCGACAGAAGTAGGGTTTATGTGATTCTACTGTCCAAAACTTTTTATTTCCAGTTTCTTTCTTCTCAATGATTTTCTCATTGATAGTCCAATGTGACGAAAGACAGTTAGTTCTATATCTAACATTACCAACATTTAACAAAAAAAAGTTCGGAGAAAATAAAGAACCCCAACCTCAGCAATTGGCATGTAAAGACTATTCTGACTAGTCAGCTGATAAAACAGGTATGCACCATATGCTACGAGCATTACGCAGCTGCTAAATCTGGAAAGTGCCAGCTCTGACTTCCCAAAATGCAACTCAGTGTGTGTAAAATGGAGGACAGCGGGGAACAGTAGGCCCATCACCGCCATCAAAAGCAACCCTGAATTCATCACTGCGTTTCCCTGACAGAGAAAACTCCGAGAATGTCATACCTTGCTATTGTGATGGGTGACACAGCTGGTACTGATTTCCGGGTCATATAAGTATGGTAGCATAATAACATAATCTACCTTGTCAAAAAGCTGGTCCTTACTGGAATGAACAATTCCACCACCAAAAAATGCACATCCAAGCACTAGTAATGTATTAGACAGTATTGAGCCTAATAATGACTGCTGAACCACACGAATCATGCCCCTTCTCAGTGCGTACATTGATATTATTAACTCTGTTGCGTTACCAAAAGTTGCATTTAAAAGTCCTCCAACTGCAAAGTTACAACAGCAGATCGCTAAAATATATAAAATTTTCTAAATTTCCTAACGTAAAAGTGATCATTATACTAACTCAACAAAATGTCCTATGATGAATAGTCACATAAAGAAGAAAAATGACCTTTGAGTCAAGTAGATGAAAAATACATATGTACATCTATGATATGAAGCAAACACAAGATTACCTGTTGGCCCCGTATAGAATGTCAGCTGCCTACATAAATGACAAAACGAAAAATACATCAATTACGAAACGTGTAAATACTATAAACAGATTTTAAATAACATAAATGATCACCTTCAAGCTTGTTGTTCAAACACAAAGTTCCATGTTATCAACTTAATAGAGGACATAACTAAAAAGCTATTCGTTTTCCAAATTATCCATATAACAAAATAGGAGCATGAACAAGTGTAAATGCATTGTAGCCAGACTTCCATTTTACTGTCAGTAATAGACACTAAGCCTAATCCTTAACGTCGTGCTCATACAAAGTGCTGTAGATACTGAGTGTAGAGAATTACTCTGTCGCCCAACCTAAACGCTCTGCAAGGGGTATGATTCCTAACAAGCTAAGAAAAAAGATCCATCCCTGAAAAAGTCATGACAGAAAAGAACAAGAGAAAAATAATGTGAGTAACTAAGCTCTTTTAAGTATAGAAGATATCAGACTGGAAATAGTTTTGCAACTTACGTGATGATCAGTTAACTTATCAACAAGCATGGCTAAAGGACCACAAGGGATAAGTAAGTTTAACTTCTTGGAGAACAAAACTATGTGCATCTGCCTTAGTATATTATTCCACCTACATTTACAACTGACATCATCTGTATCGGCATCAAAAACGGCTATCTGAGGAGTGGAATCCATAGAAGATGTCCTCCTATCATTATGCTTAGAGTTCACAAGGTTCTCATCCTCAAGCTGAAGTACTGCTCTTCCTTCTAGTGATCCCATCTGTTCAACCAGTATTCCTTCATTAATATGACAAAAAGAAGGCCAAAAGATGTAGCCTCTACGATATTTTTTGTCACTAAGCAGAATAAAATCCTAAACATAGACAGAAGGATATAAAGTTTCTTTTTTTTTTTTTCACGGGCATGAAAAAGAGTTCCTCTAATCTAGCCACTCACTCACCTTATTCATACTTATCATACACCAACTCGGTGCGTTCAATGAACAACATTAATTTGATTCATCAAAAGGGAAAGAAAAAGAAGGTGTTAATAGAATCTCAATGAATGATTGGTTTGAGAAGTTGAAAAGTAAAAAGATGACATTTTCCAAGTGCAATGGACAAAGAATTTGATTTATATTTCTATATGAAGAAGACAACAGCAGTCCTTATTCAGCCCTTGATCAAGGGCATGACTAAAATCAAAATTATAAGATTTCTCATGGATTCAAAAAGTGACCAACTCCATCAATACTCATAACTTTGCTAAATGTAACATAACAATGACCATATAACTGGTGCATTATAGGAAAACTCACTTCAAGATGGGACTTTCCCCCTGAAAATTGTGAATCTTTAGCCATCCACTAATGGTTCTGCTCTGCTGAGAAAACAGAAATATTTCCATCTCCCACCATTTGCATACTGCCAATAGAAATTCAAACCCAAAGAAAGTTTTTCTTCTTTTAGGAGAAAAACGAAGATGATTCTTTGATATTAAACCAATCAATAAATATCAAGAAAGGCTCATGGGGCAGGTTGATTTATCAAAAAAAAGAAACCTACCGGACGGAAAGTCAACAAATTCTCCTAGAAAACCCAATTCGTGACATGCATGTCCTCTTTTGTTTATTTTGGTTGTCAAACAAAATAAAGAATCTTCACAGGAGATCTTTTCACCTCTTTCTTCCCCCCAACCCCGTTTCCTTTTTCTTGGCAGAATCAACACTTATTCTTCTGTGTCTCTGTCTTTGTCAAAGATTGAATAATTTTTTTTCCCTCTTTCTCTTAGTTAGTTTCTTTATGTTGCTTAGCGTAGTTTACGGTACAAAGTGGTGAGAGAAAGGGGGCGGTTGGTATAGTTGGTTATTGATGGATCAGAAATAACAAAGCATCATAGCCTTTGGAAGATCAAACTCCAATGTCGCAGCTGGTACTAAACTGCCAAATCTTATTTAATAATAATATCGTATCCGAGTCAAACTTATCATGATACTTTTTATTAATATAAGAATCAAATAATTTTATTTTATTATTTAAATATTTGAATTAAATTTTATTTCAATTGAACGAGAACTCACACAAATTTAAAGTGTTTAATTGAAACATGACTTAACTTAACTGTCTAATTAAAATATTATGACAAACTTAAAAAACTGATTTATATATTAAACTAATAATTTTGTTCCATCAAAATTTTTTCTCATCTTATCCAATCAATACTAATCATGACAGATGAAGGGTCGTGTCACTACCAATAATATTCTACAAGAACTTGTTGTAAAAGGAAAACCCCTCTTTAATTTCCTTGTAGCTATCTATTGTTGCGGAAATTTACAGCAGATGCAAGTTAATTGAAAGCTGGCTTTATAAAAAGTTTCCAAGACTTTGAGGAAAGGTATATATTCTTGCTTAATTTTCGTGGGTTGGATCCGGAGCGAATGCGATTCAAAATAATTGATTCATTTAAATTTAATATAAGTTATAATTTTATATATAAAAAATTTATAAATTCAAAAAAGAAAAAATTATTAATATATTATTTATTTTTGCACTATTAGGATCAATCTTTACTAGTTTCATAGTTAAATTTTATAAAAATATATAATTGAAGTTGAATGTTTTCTTTGTATTAACGGGATCGAGTCAATGTAAATAAATAAAAACTAAAGCAAGTCTAAGATGTTTTGGTTATGCTAGTCATTTTGTGAAAAGCTTGTAAAATTAATCAAAATTATAATTTTACAAGCTAGTTAAAAAATAGTCACCTAGTGTCATTTTGAAGTAATTTTACCCTATAGTCTATTTGTGCAGTGTCATTTAAGATATCATAATATTTAAAAATTATAATTGTAATTAGTTAAGAGCTTTTAATATTAAAATTAGTCGTATTGTAAAGTGAAGAAGAGTGAATTTTAAACTTTAAATATGAAAATTGCATATAAATCAAGAGGTGAAAATTATTTCAAACAAAATTATATTTAATTTTAAATATATGTATTTGAAACTTCAAATATACTGACACAATTATCAAAATTAGACTTGACAAATTAAACATCATACACGAATATTTGCTACTTCATTATGTCATCAAACAGAAAATACAATTTGGCCCTCCAACTCTAACTTCATTATGTATTTCAAAACATATAATTTCAAATTCAAGTTTTTTACAGAATTAAAATTTTATCTTATTCAATATAAAAATTTAAAAATTTAGAGAACTTAACCTTTATCGGCATAAATGGTTAGGAATACGTTACATCTTATAAGAGATAATTATGTCTTATCAATATTTCTTATCTTGCAGTTCTAGTTTTCAAATATTAAAGATGATTTGGACTATATTTTTATTATTTAAAATGGAAAGACTAAAACTAAAAATTACGAATTTAAAAACGCCTCGAAATAGGGTCGTTCGTGCAAGTGATCTGGCCCAAACTTCGGCCCGCCGAGTTTAATTTGAATTGACTCAGTTAATGTATCTCGCCCAGTTGATTGAACGATCTGCAGTCACAGTCGGTTCGACGAATTCCTCACGGTGGTTTTCCTCCGGTGATACCCACCTGTAGGTTCTTTTCACTCTCTCTCTCGATCTTTCTTTCCGACTTTCTCTCTGAAAAAAAAACCCTAATTTGCGACACTCTTTACTGTTAGATTACAAGTTGTAGGTTATTTCAATCTGTTCGTGCATGAAGCGAGCCTTAATTGGAATATGTGTCAACAGCGCTTAAGTGTTGTTAAATTTTTAAAAATTATCATTTTAAAAAGAAGTGAAATTGTTGATGTTTTCTGTAGTAAAAACAGTCTAATTGTTGATACTTGGATTGTAGCATAGCTGATTGAACGATTGAATATATTTCAATTTCTTACTGTTTATGCTTAATTGTTGGAATAAATTAATTTAAATTCCACTGTAAATTAGTCCTCAATTAAGATTCAGCATTACTTTGTTACTCTGTCTGTTCGGTTTTAATGGTCTTAGTTTGACTCTGCACTCTTATTAAGAGCGGAGTTGAAAATATGAATTGCTTAATACTCCTAGTTCTGAAGAATATAGGTTTCATAGTTGGATTTTGAGCTTCTGAAGAATTTAAGGAAAAGGTGCATTACAAAGTGTAAAAATAGAGTTATATAGCTTTTCTAATACTGACATAAATGAACTATCTCATAATCTTTTATGGTACATAGAAAGTAATACAGTAACAATGACTATGCCTCAAGCCCAGACTAGTTGAGGTCGGTTGTTCCATCAAAAGTTGACTAGTTTTAAGCTGGTCGGCATACTATCTAAAAAATTCTTTTATACAACAACATACACTGGGTAATCCCACAAGTGGGGTCTGAGGTAGGATTACTCGTTAATGGTTGATCAAATTTGATAAATTCACCCTCGGAAGAAAGAAGTTCTGGTCTAGGAGGGATAATATCAACCACTTGAGGCCCCTCCGACGCATCCGTTATGGTTATCTTATATCCACCTTTTTCTTTTTGTATGATCTTTCTTGCTATACCTGCTGTTGTAGCATTAGGCTAGGATGTACGTAGACCTTACCCCTGCCTTTTGGGGGGGGCTAAAACGCTATTTTATACTAGACCGGAAAATATGAACTTACATAGCAAAGCTTACACAAGTAGAGTTCCCCATAGAAAACAAATGGAAAGGAAAAGAAAACGCAATCTCTAATTTCATATACCATTGGTCATTAATTATCAGAGAGTGAGCTACACTTAAAGTTAATTAAGGACTATTCTGCCAACACGTATCTATTTGGTTATGCTATATCTGATGTTAATCTTGGAACTCTTGGAAGAGAGAAAAATGATCTGTACTGTAACTTATGGAGTTCATGTCTATGGTTGAAGCCAACCTTGATTCGAAGAAAACTCTGGTTGGATGGTTGATTCATCAGTAGCTATTGAGAATCATCTATTAAGTAAATACTAGAAACATCAACAAGGAGCTGCATCTTGGATGATACTATGGGTTAATTCCTATGGAAGCATTGAGGGGATAGAAAGGAAAAAATTGTTGGAACAGATGGGCCAGTCAGGGAAAGAAATTTGTATAAAATGTGAAAAAGGTGAGGAAGTGTTGGCTTGTGCTGATAGTTGTTGTCCTATAGCAGTTCATGTAAGGTGCATGGGTTGTCCAGCTAGATTTGATGATTTGGGAAAATTCTATTGCCCCTATTGTCTGTATAGGCAATCAATTGCAAAACTTCATCAAGCAAAGGAGCATGTTTTGTCCAAAAAACAAGCTCTGCATATTTTCATAGATAAAGAAATGATAGACAACGTCAGAGAGGTGCCATCTATAGTCAGCAAATCAACATGTGAAAAGGCTGACGAGCCATTACCAGAAAAGAAGACGGATGTTCCAGAAAGTAATTGTGATCAACAATGGGTGGTTGGGAAGCAAATGCATTCAGGCCCAGATGTTGACTGCGGTGGCAAACCTAGTGTTCATGCATCTTCTAAAGCAACAGCAGCCGATTTTAGAGTTATAGAAGCTGGAAACAGTATTCAGGTAAATGATCTACAAGAAATTGGTGAACACCAACTAGAGAGAAGTACTGAAGATCACCGCCAAGATGGCCACTTAAGTAACTCATCTGTTGCTGAAGAGGAAATATTGGAGAATGAACTTGTTCTGGCAGAAACGAAAAGAAACTCCACTGAAATTGCAGGAGAACAGATGATAGGGGTTGATCAAACTACTGCAACCGACATGAACACAGATCCTTCGCTGCAGCAGCACTTGCATGGTAAAAGAAGAGCTGAAACTAGGGATTTAACATGTGGAGAATCTAATCCTGTTTCAACACAACGTGAGTGTAGTAAACAGGTTAACAAAGTTAAAGATGAGCATATGCTTACTGACTCTCCAAGAAGGTTAACTAGGACATCAGCTTCTTTACTTGAGAATACTAATGCAGTGGGCACGTTAGTGCAAGCTAAACAGCCTTCCATGTTGTTGTAAGTTATCACTTTAATGAAATGTTCTGAAGTTTGAGCACATTATCCTCTTCATTTCTTGAACAACTGATAATTTCAACTTTATTCTCTGCTGCAGACCAGTTATCCTTCCAAACGGGAAGCGTAGAAGAGTATTATGGCGTCGCGAAGAGGAAGAGATGATTGAGGTACATTTCCAGGAATCTCTGTTGTATAGGTTTGTTTTGGTAGCATGAGCCAAGGATACGTGGTAAGTCCTCACATTGAAGATCTGACATCTATATTTCTAGACTTGCTAGGTTTTGACTTGATTAACTATGATTTGGTAGTTGTGTTAAATTTCTCGACTGAACTTTGATAATGCTATCCTCACACCACCGGTTCTTCAAGCAATTTCTCTCTTTTCTAGGGGAGAGCGTAGTTCTAGTTTAGAGTACCTTATCTGCTCCCTCTTCTCCTTAAAATATTATTATTATATCATTATATTATTCTTCAATTTTATTTCTATTGTTTCTTTTACTTTGGCTATCTTTATAATTTTTGTAGTCAATAATTTTCTTTTTTTTTTTCAATATTTTCATCATAGTTTCTTACTCTTATATTTCTCAAACCTGTTTTGAAAAATGCTTTTTTTTTTGAGCTAAGGGTCTATCGGGAACAACCGAGGTAGGAGTAAGGTCTACATATACCCCACCTTCCCCAGTCTCTACTTGTGGGATCACACCAGGATTGTTCTTGTTGTTGTTTAGCAAATTCACTTCTGTCCCCTAAATGCAACTTAGCATTTTAAAGGTTCTTTATCCTTAAAAAGCCATATGTTTCGTGCAGCAAAAGAGGCTAGGCTGTAAAAACTTGCGACATTTACAGACTTTGCGATTGATTTGGCTTGTTGTGTATGAGGTGTTAACAAGTGACCTTTTTATAATTGCTTCAATGGCACGGATTTTATGCTCTTCGGTCTCTCTGTTCCTGAAAAATTCTGCTCACATGAGGGTGCATAAAATACTTATGGGAAAGTTATGGATAAAGAATAAGCAAACTTTATATATGTGGCTTCTTGTGGTTATTCTTGCGTATTGCAAAAATTACCCACTGCCCCAAACTGGTTTGCCGCCGCCTTTAAAAATAAAAGAAGAAAAAAGGGAGATTACAAACTGCGGAGTAAAAGCAGTCAATACGACGGGAAAATATGAAGAAATTTATGTCGATAATTTCTCCTTGCACCACTCTGTTAAGGGCAACGTCGTATCATCAAATTCTGCACTTTCCAAACTTCCTGTGTTTTTCTTTTTGGTTGGGATAAGGAAATTTCCCCGTTGTTTATCCCTGCATTGCGATAAAATGTGCTGCACTCATATAGTAGGTATAGAGAGGAGAATAAAAGTCTGCTTATAGCAAAGGGAACAAAACAGTACTCAGTAGTAACCTTTCTCTCGTATCACAGATGATAATTATTTATTGGACAAATATGTAAAAGAACAGTTTCATTGAGACAGATATTCGGTTATCATTTGCTTGCTTTGAAATTTACAAAGTAATGGGACAACATTGATGCTCCTTGTAGATGCATGTAGTGTAGTGGTTCATATCAATTGGTATCACTGGAAAATTTTGAGTGATTCATGAAAGCTCAAAAGGCTCTTGTGATGTGTTGAATGGTGACAATATATAAGTCTCATAAGCCTAAATACTAGATTGGTTGAGGCAACCCCAGTGATTTTTCTTTGTGTGCAGTATCAGGGAAAAAGTGATTTGTCACTGTTGTGTTTGCAGTTATCTGCTTGATTTGCTGATATGTCTGAGTTCCTGACTTCATTATGCATGTTGTGGCTGCAGCAAGGAGTTAAAAAATTCTCAGCCACAGTAAACAAAAATATCCCATGGAGGAAAATTCTAGAACTTGGTCGTCATGTGTTTGATCATACTCGCACTCCAACTGATCTCAAGGACAAATGGAAACAAATCTGCTCTAAATATGGTGGTCGAGTTTGACCAGGAGTTCTTTGCTGAATTGAAATGTCAGAAGTGTTTTGTGATATCCAGATTCAAATGTGTGATAAGTACCTTTCTTTTTTCTCTTTGGGGTAAGCTTCTTCGTCGAGCAAGCAGGTAAGTTTTGAGGTGTAAAAAGTTGGAATTTGTTGTAGCTTCTTATATTTGTTAAGATGAACATAATGTTTTGATGGGGTTTACCGTGCGTCTTCTGGTTGATAGTTGCAGAGAACGTATAAATATCCTTATAAATCTTAGCTTAATGTACCTGATACTTGTCGGAAAAAATAAGCAGTACTTGACACAGACAGAGTTTAGACAGTTTGAAAGGGAAATAATTCATGTTTGTTTGTTATCCGAGCACCTTTTATGCCACGCCCAATCCCGTAGTTGTTCTGCCTTGTTTCAGGCAAATTAAACAATATATATGGTGTCGGAAACATGTGATTAGAGGCGAAGTTAAGATTTGAAGTTTACATATTCTAGCTTGGCATTAAATTTAAAGCTTGTTTTAATTATTGGGTTTACAATTAAATTTTCATATAATATTAAAGAAAATTTTAATACAAGTAGAGTATTTTAGCAAATCCTGATACTATAGCTTTGCTCCCCTTGCATGTGAATGTAGCCTGTTAAGTTTCTCGATTCAACTAAGCTTAGTAGGGCGACTCGAGGCTTATTTGGTTGTTTTAGTGTAGTATGTATTATATTTATTATTATATAAATAAGCAAGCGTTTGGTCATGCAATTTGAAGCTCAAATTGAAATTTTGATTTGAAAACCGTGTTTATTTATGATATTTGAACAAAAAATTTAATTTTAATTTGAAATTTTGATTTCAAATCTTAAGTCCTATTATAAAAAGTAGAATTTCAATTTTACGTGTAATTTTAATTTTTTTAAAAAAATAAATTTTGATCCATAAGTGTATATCTTGTAAAAATAGATTCATACTCGACGTGAAGAGCTTATTCGTACAATGTGAAGATTATATTAAAGAATAGTTAGTTACAATATTATTGATACCCGTGGATTTTTAAAAAATTATGTATATTTGAAAATTCGTAATAGCATGGAATCGAAAAATATGAAGATATGTGATTAATTAATGACTTATTGTTATGCCTAAGAATATAATAATTACTTGTTTATGAGTTATGATTTGCTCATTTGATAAAATTGTAAAAATTAAGAAAATTTTAATATTTTTCATAAATAGACAAAGATTAATGAATTAATAAGGGATATATTAGTCAAATTTTATTTCATGCTGGAGTAAAATTAAGCAAATCGTTTTCCAAATTCCAACCAAAACTGGGTTTCGCTGATCAACTCCTATTCCATTTCGGATTTGGTTAAACTCTAATTTCACTTCCCTCTTCTTCTTCTCTATATATACCTTTAGACTACTTTCATTATTTTTCCATCCTCTCATTGCATTCTAAAATCACTCTTCTAAACTATAAATCCCATATTTCTCCATTCTTTGTTGTTGGGTAGCAAAAATCTTGGTACAGAATGTCTCTGTTTCAATTTATTTGTGCCGATTACTTCGGTGACGAACTTCCATTGCCTCTCCCAGCTGTCAAGATGATGAAACAGGACAAGAACGAGAAGGAGAAGGAGAAGAAGATGGATTCAACATATACAGCAGCTGCTGCTGCTAAAATCATCAAGGACGATAGCAGCAGCAGGAACAGAGCACTCACTTTTACTCCAGCCTTTGATGGCTTATTTCAATTTGAGATAACCGAACAGAAGAAGAAGAAGAAGAATTCAACAGATACAGCAGCTGCTAAAACCTTGAATTTTGGTGCAGCAATAGATAATGTAGCTGTTGGTGAAAGCAAGAAGAACAGTAGCAAGAACAAAGCACTCGCTTACGCTCCAGCTTTTGATGGATTGTTTCCTTTTGAGATGTTTGTTTCTCGTTGATCATGTTTTTTCTAGCTAAAAAGAGAATGTTAAAGAAACAATCTTCTTCTTTTTTTTCCATCTTCCATACAGCAAGTAATTTTCTCTTGAACATGCAGAAACTTGAATTCGATAGCTCTTTTTGGGGTGTTTTCAGATGTATATATTGTCTTCAAAGTCAAATTCTGCAATATTTCTTGATGAAAAGTATACTAATGCATGATTCAGTATTATATTACTTGGTGAAAGGTATGGGTTTCCCACCCGGTGTCCGCTACTCACATTGGACCCTGTCTAATCCGGATTCGCGCTCTGTCAGGCCTTGATTTTCCAAGATCCTATCCATCCCATCACAATTTAGGTGGTAAAAAATATTAGATTGTGCGCTACAGGCGTCAAATTTCAATTGCTCATGTAAAATTAAGCAAAAAGAACTTTTATTTGTATTATTTTTCCGTCATTAAACAAGGTAAGCTGTGAAACAAAACTGTCAGGGCAACCTAGTGATTGCTAAAAGCACGAGCAGGAAAGTTGATTAAGAACGAATAATTCCTTTTAACTACTATAAACATTCAAAGACAAAACACAAGTAAACTAAAGCAAAAGCAAGATCAAAGCAGATTTGTGTAATCGTCGATTTTTATTTTAGACGAATAATTTTTACAGCATTCAGTCTTCTCTTGTAGGGGTAATGAGAAGTATCATAACAGTAAAGATGTACACTACATTTCTACAGCACAGGAAAATAAAAGTTCGGCATGTTTCTACCTCATTGGTTGTTTAGCCAATATTTTGGAGGACAACCAAGTTCCAACGCCACGCCTTCCCCTTCAGATGATGATTCCACTTGGAATCAAAGCATCCTTGATGACGGTGACAATCCCACTCTTGATGAAGTATCCATCTGTTTCCCTAGCGGCTTCTTGAACATTGTCTCTGTTAATGATCTGACAAACGAAAATTACTCATTAGGAACTCATGCTCACTGTATGTCGCCATATAATGAAGAAAAGATCCGCGTGACAAGATTATTAAATCAATGCTATGAATCTGAACACATGATGTCGAGAAAAAACATTATACCTATTGCATGTTTAATTGAGAAATTCAAACATAAATCTCAGTCAATAGCGTGAAAGTTCAAGGAATTTAACCTTCACATTTTCCCCTATACGGGCATTCTTGTCAATAATGGCTCTTTTAATGTGAGAATTCTTGCCGATGCCAATTGGGACACTACCCTTTGCAGCCAGCAACTTCCTGTCAGCATCAGTCTGGACCCCAATAATAGAAAAGAAAGTGAGTCAGTTATTATAAGTGAACGCAGTAAGGAAACCTCAAGTTCAGTATTTTCTTAATCTTCTGTAATTTGACTCTAAGGCAACTTGCTCCATAGTAGACGGCATATACACAGCAAGTCTAATAAGTGAAGAAAGTTAGACTCACGTTTCCATGTTATATTATATTAGATACCTTTTCTGGTAACCTAAGAATTGCTAGCATTACCTCATAATAATCTGCCCCCATCAGAAGTGTGTCTTCTATAATTGCTCCCTCTGATATGCATGATCTGAGCCCAACCACGGAATGGTGAATCTTACAGTTCTGCACACAGAAGTATTGGTTAATAACTATGTATTGGTATATACCATTTTTCTGCGTTTTCTGGAGCACAGTCTAATGAAAAATGAAAAGGACAAAGTTGGTGACAGATGTCTCGCTAATTACCTTCATCCCGCTCCCTTACTTGAGCCCCTAAAACAAAAACTACTACTATACCTCAATCATAAGCTAGTTGGGTCAATTATATGAATCCTCAATATCTATTTTGATCCATCTGGAACTGTTTCATTGCAATACTCAACAATTTGGAATTCTCCAACATTAGAGGTTCACTATATGTTTCTTCCTACAAGACTTCAATTTTTTCTCCACCGAAACAAGGTAGCCGTAATTCCTTTAGGTCCATCACAAATATGTTGTTCATTCTCCATTATTTAGAAAAAGGGTAGTGCGGAGCATAAAGCATCTCGCGTTCATGTAGGATCCGGAGAAGGTCCAAACTCAGGGGTATAATGTCGGCAGCCTACCCGCATAAGCATTAGTGGCTGATTACATGTCTCGAACCTGTGACCTATAGGTTCACACAGACAACTTTATTAACATTGCTCCAAGGCTCCTCTTCAATTCTCCATTAGTCCGTGATTTTTGCTACCTCAACTTTATCAAAGAGCTAACTTTAGATATCATATTCAGACCAATTTTCTTTATAATATTTCATTATTTACTTTCACTCATAGTCTTCATACTGCATGAAAGTAAGACAATTACATTAAAATAAAGGGAGTGCAATCTCGGAATCAAAATCTCAAATCTCCAAGTAAAAGAAAAAAAATTTAAGTCAAGATCTATAACATTTACAATAATTTGCCTTCTCCAACCGTGATAGCAAATTAAACTGAGAAGAAAATGCAATCACACCTCACAGAGGAGAGAGTTCAGCATACTTAACTTTGTCCTTTTTTTTTGAGAAAGCAGTAGTCTCCACTTTGTTTTGTAGTCTATGCAAGTGGGACTTCAATTGTAGAGAACATGGATTATGGATGAGGTAATGGAAAACATTGAACACGTCAAGATATGCATCTCATGTTTGCTATCAAGACTGCAACTTTGAAATATTGAGGCATTGAAACAATAATTAGTTACCTTGATCACACAACCTTCACCAATGACACTATCTGTGACATCAGCATCAAGCATTTTTGAAGGTGGCAGATATCGAGGTTGGGTGTAGATTGGGGCTGATCGGTCGTAAAAGCTTCAGTAAATATTGAAGACAGCGATATTAGTGCTTAATCAAAGTGAGTAGGATAACAGAGCACGCAAACTGCAGAGAACTATCTCCTTGAGATCAGCGGAATTACCTAAAATCTGGCACCGGCTTTTTTGTAATGCCCAAATTGGCATTGTAGAAAGCTTCAATGGTACCAATATCTTCCCAGTACCCATCATATAAATAAGCTTGCACCTGAGAACACAGATACATAAGAGCTCTAGAAATAACACTAACCAAGTGACAATTATCTCAAAAGAAATTGAGCACGATGCATCATTCTTTTTTGAGTTTCTACGTTTATGATGAGCAGAAGAAGAGAAGCAACATAGAGAAAAGAAGGAAAATAGAGAAAAACTTGAGAGGGGCGACACAGAAGGGTAAAGAGAGCTCATTTTCATAACCATATGTGGACGAGAGTTCAAGAAGCTGAGACAATAAGGCCCACAAATATTAAATTGCTCTAGAGTATAATTTTATATGCTAAAGGACAGAAGATGCAAATGTTTTATGCATTGAACACTGCAAAAAGTATATATTTCATATTCTAATTTTTGTGATAAGTAAAAGTAGACTGCAAAGTGTAAGTTCTAGAGAAAGTGCATACTCTCATCCCAAGTGAAGTTGCACCAGGAATAACTTCACTACCAAAATCATTGGCCCCAGGGAACTTGTCACGAAGTAGGTTTAACATCACATCTTTGCTAATGACATATATACCCATACTCGCGATAAAAGGCATTTCTTTAGCTCTCTTGTCATCAAGACCTAAAATGGTGGTATCCACCTGAAATACATCAAAATACAAGTTAACACGTGCTTATAACTTCTTTAGTGAATGGTTCTGAATTCAAAACCATTAGGACTATTATAGTCTTACTTTCATTGCTTGCAGTTGCTCTCCTTTCGGTTTCTCTGCAAATTCAATAATGCGTCCTTCTTCGTCAATCTTCATGAGACCGAATGCAGTGGCACGCTTTTCGTCCATTGGCAGTGCGGCAACGGTAATATCAGCATCTGTTTCTCTGTGGGCTTGAATAAACTTTTCATAATCCATTCGATACAGATGATCTCCAGCAAGTATAAGGTATTCGAGAACATTATGCTCCTCAAACAACCACAGATACTGCCTGACAGCATCAGCAGTGCCCTACAGAGAAGTATTATCACTTGTTATGCCAGTTTGTGAAGAAAACTAGCTCAAAACAACAGTAAAACACAAATAGAAGTTTAATTCAAGGCATCATGCATGAATGAAACCCGAGTTACTTCTCAAGTAATGCATTTCTAAACAGCTCTTTGGAAGCTCAGGAAGATATAGGTAGTTTAAGTGCTACATCGTATGCTTCACAATTGAGTGAGATCTGTCAACCAGTAATTAATAAAAATAACAGTAGTTTTATGTGAATTGTGTGCAGTAGGTATAAGGAGTTACCTGGAACCAATCAGGGTTCTCCGGACTTTGTTGAGCAGCAAGAACTTCCACAAAGCCCTCATTTTTGTATCCACCCATGTTGCTAGCATATGCCCGTGAAAGGTGGCGATTCAGAGACGCAGAGTTGAATTGTGTGAGAACATAGATCTTGGATATGTTACTGTTCAAGCAATTGCTTACAGGAATGTCAATCAGACGATAATTTGCTCCAAGTGGAACTGCTGGCTTTGCTCTTTTTTTAGTTAGAGGATAGAGTCGTGTCCCAGCTCCACCTCCGAGAATAATTCCCAAAACACTCTACACCAAATTGCATTAACAATGCAAGTTCAGATCACCATATTTACTTTCCAAAATTCAGCTTCTTAAAGATTTCGTATCAAAAAACAAGTTACGATAATACTTTACTTCTAAGAAGACATAAATCATTGTAAAGTTATTGCCTCTTTGGAGAAACAACAAGTTAATATTGTTCACTCAAAATATAATTAGATTAATATATAGTATGTCAATTTTGACTCTATCTCCTATAAACCTATGTGGGATTTTGAAATGGCAAAGGATTGGAAGGTCAGGCTAATGCTACAAACAGTGCCTGAAACGAAATTTGGGATTTTAATGCGCTGTTGATGCTCAGATAGTCAGATCCAATTATTACAGTTCCCAGACGATAATGCTAGTTTAAAAAACTTTCCAAATCAAAATTTCATCAGTGTATGACCATCATGTGCATAATGAATCTTTGAAGTATGTTTTCAGCAAAGAATTTTGCATAATATTAAACAAATAAAGTGGTTCTAGTACATTTATAAATATGCAGCACGTGATTATGTGTGGGGAAGAGGTGAGAGGATCCTGGATCTAGAACTACCCAGTCAAAATACTTCAAACTGAAGCAATCCACTCCATCTTTTTCTTTTTTTTTTTTGCAAGAGACCTATTTCTCCCAACCGCCACAGTCCGATAATCACACATTTTAGTAATCAATCGGAGAAAAAGATAACCAAAAATTTCTACATTTCACACTCACACCATACATAGTGATTTATATATTATGCATAATATAGATTAACAAAGTTAGTGATAAAATTGAGCCAGAATGTAGTGTTTATTGCTTACCCGACTAGCATCAGGGTCGAGACATGTCTGCGAATTTTGTGAATCAGAAACAGCCTTAGGCGACACAATTAATGGACTTGTTCTTTTATTGAATCGGCATCCTTGGGAACGAAAGGATGACGCAGACACTAGCTTGTCTCCGGAGAGATGAGAAGAAGAAGAAAATGAGAGGTTTCTAGAAGATATTGCACGTGTAGAATCATTTTTTCTCTCATTGATGCACTTGTGGGGAGAAGGTGAAGACTTTAAGGCTCCAATGGAAGCCGCCATTGTTAATGGTGGCGGTACTCAACTCTACTCTCTCTGCTATGGAGTGTGTGGCAGTGAGAGTGCGATTGAAATTGAATTTGAGCTGGGGCTTTGGGTTTATACTACTAATATTAAGGGCAACTTCATACACATAATTTTGTGGGAATTTACGAGACGACCATAGAATTGATTGGTAGACAGTTCACGTGATAGAGGGTATTTTGGGAATTGAAATATGATTTTTGTACTTTAGCTAGAAAAAAAATCTGACGAGGGGAAAGCATGTACTATTAGAATCATTATTTTCCGAAAAATAGTTCAAAAGATTACACATTCAGTTTTAAAATAAATATTGCTTTTAGCTTAGGCATATTTTTTATAAAAATTATTT
>JACEIK010004686.1:0-18420 GCA_018107945.1 Datura stramonium | reverse complement strand
GTATTTGGACATATAATTTTATTTCATAATTTCAAATCATGAGATTAAATCCCAAATTCTCCAAAAAGCTTGATTTGAGATTTTTCAAATGCAAAATTTAACCCACAAGTTTATATTTTATAAAAAATAGCCCACCATTTTATATATACCAACTATATTTATAATCGTTTATTAAATAAATGTAAACAATCTTTGCCAATTATTATATTGCACATAAATAGCTTGTCAACCTTTGTCCATACTATGTAGGAGAATTATATTAAAGAGTAATATACTACAACTCATGTTTAATTTTATTTTTTATTAAACTAAAGTTCGATTATCTAGTTGTATTTTTTTTATAGAATGACTTTGTGATAGTGTATTATATTTTATTATAAACTTTTACTTATTTGGTAAGATTGTATAAGAATTTGGGCAATTGGAATAGCTTTTACAACTTATGGGGTTCTTATGTTCATGAGGAAAAATACAACTTAAAAATTTCAAATTGCATGTCTAAACAAAACTTCAAATTTCATCTTATATGATTTCATATCATGATTTCATCTCGCCTAATGTAATACGCTCTCGCAGGGCCGTATATTATTCGTGCTGATCAACGATAATTACGATATCAAATACCCCTGTCATATATTTAATCCCGCCCAGCCAAACGGGCCCGTTAAGTCATTTAGTATCAAAAATATATTAGTCACGACTAATTGTAAAAATAGCATAGGTTTCCATTTTTCGGGTGGGTAATTGCAAAATAGTTACAAATGACCACTTTTTAAGAGGAAATGAGATCTCTATTCTTTTTATAATTTAAATAAAAAAATAATTTTTTTATATTTTTTATGCGCAAAGTTAAAGTTGTCTTACGTGTAAAAGACGAAATAAGATCATAAAATATAATATTTTTATAATAATATCTAGTTTTAAAAACATAACCACACCCAACATGGATTATTTGGATTGCTCCTTATCTCTTGTGAGCCAATTGTATTCTTCCATGTTTCATGTCATCTAATACAAACAAAATGGGATTCAAAATGTTTGATTAAATATAATGATATTTCAACCATCCAATTACAATGCTCAATGCTGTGAAGATAATGTAGGCTTATAGTTTAAGTTTGACAAAGGAAACTAAGCATTAATGTTTTTTATAAAAGAGTTTACCACCTTTGGAATTTGCCTTTTTATAATTTTCTTAGTTTATTTCATATATATTCATAATACATAAGTACTAATTGCAAAATTCCTCCAACACTTTAAAAAAAGAAATTGTGGTTTTAATTTTTTCTATGTACACATTGAAAGATCACAAAATTTAAGGATATCCACGGAGAGGTAGAAAGGAGAAAAGAAAAATAGAATACTTCAATTGAGGAGAGTGGAGAGGTACAACATCAAAAGAAGTAGTAAAGTTGATTATAGTATCACAAAATAATAATAATAATAATAATACACAAAAAAGGTGCATAGGTAATAATTAATTAAAGCTAGCTTAAAGAGACATTCCAGATTCTTCATCCTCATCAAGGCCAGAAGTGTAGACGGTGTAGAGAGACCAAATCAAAGCAAAGACACCTAAAAGGATCCAACCAAGAAGGTTGTTGCTGAGCCCAAATGGCAGACCGGTTCCCTCTGTGCTCATTCTCTCATCCACCAGAGCCATTGCTGCCGGGTTTGACATGCTTGCTGCTACTGCTGCTGCCATCAATGACTCTCCCATTCCCAACTTTGATTCGCCCTTTGGCTTTTCCTCCATTGAGCATCTCACCTTTCCAACCTTGCTCATTGATGGCAATCCTGAATCATGAGCACACGCAGATTCATTATTTAAACTTCACGGCTTCTAACTTCTAATGACTTCTTTACAAATGTAAAATTCAATTTTTTAAAATTTAAATATTCAATAATTATACGAAAAATATTATTATAAGCTGCAATTATTTAAATCTCAATATGGTTAAAAGAATATGTTTTTTAAAATTATTGAATGGAAGTTTGTATAGTTTGAATCTCAGAAAACGAAAAGTAGGACAATAAATGAAACAGAGGGAGTAATTTGTAGGGGGAATTTATATGTATATAGCTATGGTATATGATAAAAAATATATTGATTTTCTAGGTTAGTCTCCGATAAGAACACATGCTCACGAACCTTTTCATTTAATCTAAGTCCAAAAGTTAGTTAAATAGGTGAAAATTGTCAAACACCACATATAGAGATTAATAATACCTTTCCAAATTGATGTATGTGTGAACTCAATACCCTTCTCTAACCCTAACCGATGAATGTTAGACATATGCTTAAGAACGAATTTACTTTGAGTAATCGAATTACACAAGCCTTCAACTTAGTAAGATTGAGAATTGTGACCAACTAATGCTCCAATTTATGCATATTTCACGACAACTGCTGTTAACATTATCATATCTATGGCTTACATACCATAATTCAAAATTATATTTCAATACTCAAGAATTAAACTAGAAAATGAACATACCAAGAACAGATGAGGGGCGGGATACAGATCCCTTTTGCACGAGGGCGGCGCGTGCCACCGAAGAGGTTGTGGTGCAAGCACTGATGGTAGCCATTTCTGTATTACTCAGATAGTATGATCACAACTCCGACCTCTTTGATAGTAAGATGGAGGGCTCTACTATCACTTCAGTTTATTCAAATTGAGAGGAAATATAGAAAATTAACAATATCTAGTTGAAAAAAAACATAACCACATCCCCCAATATGGATTATTTGGATTGCTCCTTATCTATAGTGAGCCAATTGTATTCTTCCATGTGTCATGTCATCTAATACATACCACTTGTAAGAAAAATACTCAACACATCCTAGATCTTTCACGTGGCACACTCCACTGTAGTAGAGGGAATTACACTTTTTTTTATCAACACTAGTTTGGATTCCCAATAAAATAAAATGATCAAGTTTTAGTTTTGAATTTTAAAGAAGTCTTCGACTTTCAAGCTGAGTGAGTAAATATTAAAGAGCTATTCAAAGTTATTAGTTTTATAAGCAAAATTTATTTCAGCATTATTATTATATTTATTTAAAGGTTTTATTTTTATATCTCCTGATCCATCTCTATTGGAGTTTTGTGCTCCGGCCCACCTTTATTTTCAATTCTAAACTCTCAATTTAGTGTTAAATATAGAGTGTGTATAGTAAAATTCATCAACTCTAATTTTTTGAGTTGAATATAATATCATTATTTCTAATAATTAACACTTTTAATTTAAAATAATGTAAGTTGTAAGATCATTATTAAGTCTCTAATATTCGTCTTTTTTTAATATTTTTATTATATTAATTTAAATTTAAATTTATGTATAGTTTTTATAAATTAATTTCTGTATATAATATTTTTATTAATAAAAATGTAAGTTAATTTTATTATAATTTATAATTGTATAAAAAAAATAATCACCACAAAAATAAAATGTGCAAAAGATGTTAAACGTGCATTCCGAGGTTTTGCAATTATCGCGGTTGTGCGTTTTTGAGAAAAAAAAGTGTTACATGATATAATAACTACATGTATTATATTGCGAGAACATGATAATTGAGAATGAGCGTGATCTTTATGCATGAATTTAAGATAGTCGGAAGGTCAATTCCAACAATAGAAATAGCGGTAGATGAAAATTATTGATTTGAGAATTTTTAGCTGAACATAAAAATTAATGGATAAAGATGCTCATTATGAACTTCGTAATGCATTAATAATGCATTAATAGAGGCGCATTTATGGGAGCAATGTAGCAATCTTGAAAGTTGAAAGTTTATTCGAAATTAAAATAAATATTGCTGATATAATTTTTATTTAATTGTATTTCATCAATGATTTCACTTTTATTTGAATTTTCATTAATATGTATAATATATTATTTACTTGCAACTTATAATATTTAAAAATATAATATATTTTTAATTTGATATTTTTAAAATTTGTTATTTTTTGACTCTTATAGCTGATTAATTTTAGTTTTTTTTAATATTTAGAAAAAAAAAAAGAGAAACAATTTATTTTATGAATTAATAAAATTTAATGAATGAAAATAAGAATAAAAATATAATATTAAAAAGAGAGAAGAATAAAAATATAATATTAAGAGAGAGATGAATAAGAAAAAGTATATATTTTTTTTTAAGTTAAAAAATTGAGTAATGAGTTGGAGAAGAATATAAAAGTATATTCTAAAAGTTTAGCGTTTAGAGTCAAAAATAGAGTTGTGAATGTGTTATCGAAAAAACTTTATATATTATATATAAAATTTTAATAAAATCTAATTACAAATATTCCAGGCACACAATATATACGTTTTAAATAATTTTCATGTCATATCGATGATCGTTATTGTCTTATGAAGAATTGTTTTTGCAATTAATATTATTCCCATGTTTAAACTAATTATTAGAATAACAGTTTTTATTTCTTCATTGTCTTTTGTCACACTCACGTATATACATACAATCTTGATAATTATTTTGTCTTTTTTTAAATATTTATTATGTGATATTATCATATTTACTTCCAAATATGGAGCAGATATAATAGAACGAGTTTCACAATTTCAATTTTATATATATATATATATATATATATATATATATATATATATATATATTATGTTGCTCAGCTACAAAATAAATTCAACTAAATGCCTATTTTTCCAATATCTCAAACACTAAACTTGTAAACTCCACTTTTACAAAAATTCAAACATACTTAAAAGAGCTCTGCAAAAATTCAAACAAACATCATGTCAATGTTTGGACTGTTCTGGAATGTTATACAATATTTGGTTTTGAAAGAAATCGAATAATTTTCTTAGTTTATTTCATATATATTCATAATACATTAGTACTATTTGCAAAATTCCTCAACGCTTAAAAAAAATGTGTTTTTAATTTTTCCATGTACGCTTTGAATTTAAGAATCTTTCAAGCTTTGTCGTTTATTTCGCGTTCAAATATTAAATTATTTTTAAGAAAAAGATAGTAATGGAAAACATTCTTTTTTCTTTTTAATGTAGTGCGATATGAAATCAAATTAATCTTACATCTTTTTTCAAAATAAGTTAAGACAACTAGTGGGAGAAAAAAAAATGTACTTGGTCGGGACACTTAATTAGTGCTATAAAGATACATACAATGTCTCTAACAATTCTTCTCTTTTCGTCTTTGTTTTTCTACTCACAATGTTTTGCATGTTGGAGACATGGGTTTGAGGTAAACTACAAATGTTCCATACATTTTATTAGAAAGACACAGGGAAAAGGACATTTCACGCAGTTAAAATAGTAAGTGAAATGGAGGAAATAAAACGTTTAGAAAAAGATATATGAAAAATATAAATAAAAATAAAAAAGATATATAGGAGTGGTAAAATCTGCCTATAAAATTATAAATCATGAATTATTCAACTCGTTTAGATTGAATGAGTTAATGACCTGTTTATTCTATTAATTCATTCCACTTTAATGCGCTCTTAATTGGTTATTTCCACCCGAATTTCGTATTGAGTTGTTTATTTAATTTTTGTCCATCAAATTGATGGTCTTTAATTTTTGTTTTTACCTCTCATTTAGTGGTATGGGTCAAAGTACTGCCCTTAACTTTATAACCTAAATGTTTATCCTTAGGCGGTACAGTTGAATTTATGAGAGATTAAATCTTCTTAGAAATAGAGATTTTCCCACGGCAAATCAATGAAAAATTTGTGATATAAGACATGATTTTCCCACATTTATTTTCCGCCGAACTTGTTCATTAGAAAAAAATGCATGGTGAAGCAGTTTCCCGAAATAGTGGAAAATTTCATGATTTTTTTCATGTGAAAACACTAATTTTTCCATCGATAATTGAGTGGGAATAGTCATAACATTTTTCAATGAGAAATCAGTGGAAAAATAATAATTTTTTAGTGCAAGAACACGTATTACGATTCAATCTTGTTTTAGATTCGATATTACTAGCGATTTACAGTTAGCCAGTACGTAATGAAAACAAGTAAAGCAAGCGCAAAATAATGAGATAGATAAAGAGAAACAAATACGGCGCTTCCCGATGTAAATGCGTACACGCCCGAGGCCTTGGCATTTGGCTCGAGAGCAACAACTTTAAATAGCAAGCTAATTCAATACAAAGTAAGGAAAAGTGCTTGGATGTGTTGTCTATATGCTTGCTATAGAGAGGATAAAGTTTGAATCCCTTTTCAGGGGAGTGAGCATAAAAACCGGGTTCTTCACATAGTTCCACAAAAAAGCGAGAAAATAAAAGCTGTGTTTATGTAAAATCTCTTTACCAAGAGAATAAAACCCGCGACTTATACTAGTAGTAATTTTCAAACTCCACTAGGCCAAGACAATGTTTTAGATTACAAACTATTGAACCTAGAATTAAACAATTAATCCATTTCCCCTTACAATACATCTGTTGTAAGTCCTTTGCAATAACACTATTGCAAAAGAGAGAAAAAAAGACTAACTATAGCTTTGTCGAAAAGATATGATTACACAACCGAGAAATGACCTACAAATGCCTCAGAAAAGAGGACTGAGTTTTACAATATAAATAATAATAAGACAAAGACTTAACAACATAGAAACAGCACGTGTGGCTCTTATTTAAGGAACTAATTCTCGAGTGTTATTGCTTTGTCTTCTTGAACTTAGGTGGTTTTGCAGATGGAAAGATAAGACCTATTTTCTATTTTGCAAAAAGGTGCATGTTTATGTTGTCTTGTTCAAGTATATGAAAGGAAGAGTGAGAAGTAGAATATCTTGTTCATTGGTCGAGGATAGGGCAGTAACGAGTTACTGCCATTGTGTTGCGGTGGCAAGCTGCAAAAGTTGTTTACATTTAGTGCGAGTTGACTTGGAATATAGAAACTGACTCCTTAGTACGTTTGTCAAATCATCAAAATAAGCGCATAATGATTACATTTTCCCAGTAAATTTTTAACATGTAGATGGCCTATTCGCATGTTGGTTAAGAGTTTTTAGAATGCCATATATGCTAGAAAAAGGCCGAGGAAAGATCGGACAAGCGCCAAGTGTTTGACGTCATGAGCAAAAATGCGACTTATAATCGTATTCCAGGAATGCGACTTATAAATCGCATTCCATTAGTGTGACTTATAAATCGCATTGCAGGAATGCGACTTATAAATCGCATTCCTTGAGTGCGACTTATAAATCGCATACCGGTAATGCGACTTATAAATCGCATTCCATGGTGTGACTTATAGGTCTCAACTTCGGTTTTAATATTAAAATTCTTAAATTTCAGTCAACAGAGAAAATCGAGAGAGGAAGAGGCAGAAGGTTTCTTGATAATTTCCATCCCGTTACGCGAGTCAAACACGGTCCAAGCTCGAATTAATCTCGCATACGGAATATTTAGCGACAAGGAGCATTCTCGGGTTTAGTTTCGTGAAATTCGGGTGACGAATCGTCGTGCTACCGAGCTAAGGTAAGTGGAATTGCTCCAAATTAGTGTCACTATACTCTAGCCTTAAAATAGTATTTCTACCTTACGGACTTTCAAGAAATAACGAGTTTTCGACCGTTTTCCCATAAGCCAAATTGGGGCTATATATATATCAAAAGTGATGTTTTCTTCAGAATATTAGTGTATTTAGTTCTAATTGATATATGAATGCGGTTGGGAGAAATAGCAAAAATGTTGGACGAACCACGCTAGTTAGTCGGAAACTTGAGCGAAGGTATGTAAAAGCTAATTTCTTCGGCAAGTTAGTAATCGATGCGGTAGATAGCGTGAAGCCAAACAGAAGAAGAATTCGAAGTCAGGAGTGAGTCTAGTATGCGTTTAGCAAGCTTGTTTTTGAATTTAGCAAGCATGTTTATAATATTATGATATGTTGAGAATAAAAGTTAGTAAAGTAATACCAGACAGTCAGATTATATCCCAGAGACCCGGTATGATCGAACAGTCGAATAATATCTCGGAGAATGCAGTATAGCCAAACGGATCGAGATGATATATCGAGATACGGTATAATTCGGTGTGAGAATCGGTATAACACGAGAAAGAATTGAGAATGAGAAATAAGAATACGAGATAGTGTTTTAGTTCAAACATGTTTTGCTATATGTGATTATTGATTGTTGGGAACTTGTTTGTGTTCGGTTTCGGTTTTTTATAGCGTAGTTCGATTTTGGTTTTTTTGATTTACGGTTCATAGGTTTTCGGTTAAACTAGAATAACCGAAATTATATTAAAATTATTTTATTTTATTTTTATAATAAATAATAGAATTAATTAAAATTTAAAAACCTAACTAACTACAATACGGTAAGTCGGTAACTAGTAACTACTAACTAGTGCTTTACTCTTTAGCACTACGGCCTTTGCACTCGCGCGCACACACAGTCACGCACGATTGCTGCGCCGGACCTTAAATCGTCAATCGTCATAAATCGGCTTGATCAGCGACTGGCGCCTGGCAGCAAACACACTTCTGCATGTCTGACGGTTCCTCTTCCGATCTTCCTCCTTTGCCTGTTTGTTCCCGAGCTTCCCTTTGTTCCGTTCGGCGAATCGAAGACTGGCCAGCCCGTCGGCGTCGACTTCCTCAGCCAGCCCTCGCCCGATCACCCGGCGATCGACGGTCGCCCCTCGGGTAACTTCCTCGGCCCTCGCCACCGGTGGGCGCGGAGCCTGCCGCCCCTCATCCGGGTCGTGTGAATTGAGGAAGGGAGTGCAAATTTAATTCGCTTCCCGATTTCCAAATCGATCTAACAATCATGTATTAGATTTAGAGGAGAAATAAAAAATCGAATAATCGAAATAAATAAACCGAACCGAATTAAAAAAACTGAACCGAATCGAATTAAACGGTTCGGTGTTTGGTGTTCCCTTTTCCATAGCAGAAAGCCAGAAAAAAGCTGAGCAGAAATTTGAAAAAACCGGCAGAAGCTTAGAACGCCCACCCCTGCTCGCGCAGCCCAGGTTGGTAGCGTCGACCGTGAGGGTGGGGATGCGTCACTCCAAGGGTGGCATGCCGTCACATTAGGACGAATTGAGATGGAGCATTCCCCATATCGGGGTGATCAACATAGCGGTACGGTTTATCACATTGTGCGCTTGCGCCCGGGGAGCAGTGCAGAGATACGAACACGGTTACAGGTTTACAGTTTAAAATGCAGAGTCCTCGGGGACTCGGACACGATTATTTATATTAGAGTCATATGTCACGCCCCGCCTTAGGGTATGGCCCAGCTTTGTGCCCTAGGCAGGCTTGGACTACTAACTAGTGGTAGAGGCACATCCCAGTGCTGAGCGCTCACTCTCGGGTTCTACGGAAACGAAGGGCTATATAGCGGTTGTAAACACGACCTCCAGACCATGCGGGCCTATAGCCCACCTGGGCTTTGTAATAACAACTAACTTGAGAACATCTGAAACTTAATCAAGTAAACAACTGAAAAGCTACGTGATGAAACGAGGTCTACTACTACTATCAAGCGCAATACCTCCATACGGCCAATCATAAAAACAGAGATACTAACTGCACTATACAACCACTTGCGGCCTCCCACAATGGCTCAACGCCACGAGGAGATAAATAAACAATCACACATAGCCTCTATGAGTAACAATAGAAATGATCGGGACGGGCTGAATTACCCATCTTGTATCTCCAAGGAAAAGAGCTACACCTGCGGAAATCGAGACTCGGATACGGGAGCGACAACTCAATAGGCGAGGCCGGAATCACGAGGATCGCCTCCTCGTCTATGATACACCCAGGCAAGTACGGCGCCCCAGGCGTCGGTACGTGAGTGCCGAGTATGCAAAGCAGCGAGAGTAACATGGCGAAAAAGAGGCGAAATAGACCGGCATAACTAGCAAATACGTATGGCGGGGAGATAGCGGATACGAATGGCGGTATGAGCTGAGGATCATGTTTTACATGCTTGATAAGGCGGAGCGTACACATGCTTGACGGCTTGCTGTCTAGTAGCTAGTATATAACACATAGATAGATATACAAGTAGCAGCGAGCGATACCAACCCCGTAAATAGGATGGCACAATGACCAAACAATCTATATACCCCTACGGTCAAAACACATAAAAATAAGTCACTCCACTCATCGCTCGCCCGGAGCTCCTCTACCGGCCCCTGGGTCTTCGGCTCGGGCCTCGACCTCCGATATAATACTTGGAATTAATGCAGGTTCGGACCCTTTGTGTGAAACCGATAACAGAGATAAGTCTGGATCCGGACACAAACTCAACGGGGCTATGCGAAATAGGAGCTACACACATGTGCGATCGAATTGATATGGGGAAAGTTTCATCCCATCTTCGTCCAAGTTTGAGAACTGACATGCCACTCCTGGGCGACGTAAAACCCACCGCTCGGTGGGCGACACGATTACCAACCGGGGGCGCGGACGCTCAATAGGGAACCACACGCCACGACAAGTCTCAACAAGCAAATAGCCATATAAATAGCAAGCATGTATAACCGAAAAGATTATACGCGGTTTCTTATTCGATCTCTTTACGTACTAGGCGATTCTTTCTTGATCTCTCGATTACGAAATCTTTCTTCTGCGTTGGCTAATCGCGCGAGGATACTATCATCACGAATGAGTACGTAGCCATAAAGCGTACGGAAGTGGCTGAGTACGTAGCCATAATATTTATCTGTCTATCGATTTTACTTTTACTAGCTTTTGATACAGTCTGTTTCTTTTTATTCTATAACATGCTTGCTAATCATACAATAGGCTATGCGAATGCGGAATGCTAACTGCGCCCTTTGGCGCATGCTTTCTATCTTTCGGGCCCCGAAATACGATACGGCAACTGCAAACCCGGAATTTACTAGACTTACTCAATTCTCGGCATTGACTCAGAGGTTTCAAATACGGAGTTTACTATGATTCACAACGCTAAGACTTACTAACTTGCCGAAGAACAACTTCACATACCTTAATCTCGAGTTATCCGGCGTCGGACGAGGCTGCGATCGGTACTCCGGCTATTTCTCCCAAGCTGCATTCGCATACATCGTTGATTAGAGCTAAATACAACTTTATTCGGAAGGACGACGTCAATTTCGATAACAGTATAGCCTAAACTTGAAGCGACATCGAAGAACGGTCGAAAAACTTGCTATTTTTAAGAAGTCCGGGAAAGGGAGAGTATTCAGCTTCCACGGCTAAGGAGCACATAGACACTAGTTTGGAGCAATTCTACTTGCAGTCAGGTAGCTCGACAATTCGTCGGTACGTATTTCGCGAAACAAAAACTTAGAGATAGCCTCTGCCGGCTAAATACCTCGGTACTGAGGTTAATTTAAGATTAGACTTCATTTGGCTTGCGTAATCAAACGATTATATATATATTCAATTAATATTTTAAAATATTAAAACTTAAAATTAAAAAGGATAATGACCAGAATTAAGTAGGAAGTGGGGCTTTATATGCCCCAGGCTTTGGTCAAGGCCAACGTGTGTCACGGAGGCAGCGAGGCTCCACCTCCGTGACCTGCGTTGCCCTTAGCCAGCGGAACTTAAAAATAATCGGGACCTATAAGTCGCATTCCTGGAATACGATTTATAAGTCGCATTCCTTGAATGCGATTTATAAGTCACATTTTTGCCTTGCGACGGGCGACTTGGCGCTTGTCCATTTTTCCGGGCTTTCTATACTTATGTATGGCATTCAAGTAACTTAACCAACAGCGAATCGACCATCTATGTGTCGGGGAGATACGGGTGTAACATCATAGCCGAGAGCGGAGACCCGGGCGATAGAGGTGCTCGTAGTTAGCCGAGCGAGTGAGTGATTTATTTTTGGATGTTTTGACCGGGTAGGGGTATATTAGATTGTTTGTTGGTTGGCACCTTGGAAGCATGAAGGCTCGTGGTCCTTGCTTGTTATATATTTATATATATGTTATTTATTAGCTAATAGACGATTAGATCGCCACGTCGACGGTATTCTCACCTTGCTTATTCTCGGTACGAAAAGCTTGTTCCGAATTCTATCAGTCCCGAAGAGAGTTCCAAATATCTTCCTGCATTCGAGTTTCTAGTTATGTTGTTTATATTCGATTATGATTAGTTTGCTTTGCATACTCGGTACCGGTGGTAACGACGCCGTTTAAGGGCGGCGCATTACTACTGCGGTACTCAGAAGCAGCATCCACAAGTGATTCGGCCAATATGAGCTCGGCTCTGTCATCGGAGTAGAGGTCTATTTCCTTTCTTTTTGTTATGACGATACGTGTGGAATCGGGGGGCCACATCCCCATTCATTATAAATGCTATTCATGAGGCTTGCTGCTCACACCTCTCATACCTGTCTCCTTTGTGGTTAGCTGTACCCGATGAAATGTGTATAACATCTTTTCTGCTTTGTTTAGTATTGTTATTATTGTTGGCCGTGTGGGGTACGGTGACATAGCATTTATAGGTAGCTCGGTATTCATTATGTGAGTTAGGAATAATTAGACGGCATGATGGCCTTGTCGGCCCTAGGTTTCCCTATGAGTATGACTACGGTGGGCGATGTTACGGGACGGGTGGCTATAGACCTGGTCGGTCGGAGAGTGTATTTACAGCAGATTATATAGCCCGTTGTGATCCATGAGTCGAGTTAGAGCCAGCCGGACACCCGGATGTGTGCTTAGGCTCGGTAATTACAGCAACCCGGAGTCCCTAATTGGGCACCATGTGCCGATCAATACCCCCCGAGGCGGCGTAGCAGTTTCAAAGTCTATGTTTAATCAATTTCTTCATTTTTGATGATGATGAACATCATGATCACATTCCCCCACATATCGGATTTCTATCTAGGTCCCTCCAGAGCATCACGTGTCGATTCTCTCTTACTCAAATTCCCCTCATGACCCATTACACCAAGCTTCCCCGCTACGGTTCCAACTTGTTCCCATGATATTAATACTCTCCCCTTTTGGCATCATTGAAAGATAAAACGACCACATTAGAGGGGCAACGAGATTCGGTTAACTCATGGCAGCTTTGTGGTCTCAATACCCTTATTCAAGACCACGTCGACGGTACTGCGTGTTCTTACTCTCATTTTCCCATACACTAACTTACTAGAAAACAAATAACTAGTAACGAATAAAATTGTGTAGCTAAAGACCAAAAATCCCATGCTAATCCCATTTAGCTAGGGATTATAAGAAAATTTAATCAACTAGGAGCTTTATAGCGACGATTAATCGAAAATTACCCACAAAATATATTGTTAACTTCATATTTTCTAGTAGTGTAATTTCACAAAGCAAAAGTTTAGAACACCTTTGCCTTGTTTGGTAAAGGTTTAGAGAACCAGCCTCTTTTAGCATGAGTTCGTATGAATTGCTTGTGTCTTGTAGGCATAACTTCTCGTGCTTTTGTGAATTTTTTTGCAAAAGTTTAGAGAATTTTTGCTTTGTTCGGCAAGTTTGACCACTCGGCCTCTATTACCATAGTCCATGGTCGTATGATCAAGTTCTTTCTTGTAAGGCATAACTTTTGCCTTACATTTTTAATATCAAGAGTATTTTTCAACCGTTTTATTACTTAAAGTGTTGAGAAAGGCGAGAAAAGTAAAAGCACAAAAAGTCCATCTCAAATAGGGCATTCTTCCAAATGATCTCTCTTAATTTAACTCATTTTAAAATTAAGTTGATAATTCAAGAATTAAAAAGAAAAAATGAAAAAATAAAAAAATTAAAAAAATTAAAAAAATTTAATATGTTATATATAATCATATATATATTTATTAGGTACTCAAATAAACTATAAAGAATAAAGTATTTATAACTTGGTAAAGAACCGAAGGGTTGGTTTTGATCCTATTTTTAATTTATTTAAATTTAATCTATTTGATCGAATAACTTTTAAAAAATTAATAACGCACTAATTTATCAACTCAATTTATTTCAAATTATATAAATTTAACTCAATCCGTTAATTTAATACCCGATTAAATACCAAAATTTAATTCGATAAAGTGGGCATGTATGCACTCGATCTGTAAACTATAACGGGGAGCCGTAGGTGTGCGGCTGAAGATTGACTCTATTCTTTTCTTTTCATTTATTTTGTCGGCTTTTGTGTGAAAAGTCAAAAATTTATTTTTATACTCCCCAACCTATTTCACTGTCATGATTACTATACATAATAATTTTTAAATTCTTTTAATTTTATTACAAAATTAAAATTAAGCTAATTTCTTTTTTTTTCTTTACTCTTATTATAATAAAAACAAAGATATTAATATGGTTAAAAAAGTATTAAATTACTTTTTAATTAATATTTTGTTAAAACACGTATTAAAAAAATGACAATTGAAAATGATAAGAAGAATAATTTTTCATAGGAAGTTGTTAATAAGTAGACGTTTAGCTGTAGATTTTAAAATATTATTTTATTTTATTTTAATGTATTTTTTAAAATATTTTAAATAACAATTAAAATTATGAAATTAAAAAAACAATAAACTTTAAAAAATGAAAATTAAAAATACTAAAATAACAAAATTAATTTTTAAATTTAAAATATAATTACAAGTTAAATTTGAAGTTTTTATGCCAAAACATACTAATTTTTTTATTATCTCAAAAAAGGATAATATTTATGGCCAAATCCTTTAAAAAATAATTCCACCTAAGCACAAAAGGATGTGAAATTAGAACATGAAAAGCACACGTGTATATGATCTAACACCTTTTTTATGTAGTATATCTTTTTCCGTTTCGTGGTCTCTTTTGGTTCTCTTTTTGCTTTCTTTAAGTAAGATAAATTATTATATAATTATCATTCGAATAATAAACAAATTAAATTTTTTGAGATTTTGTGGTTAAAATAATTTCTTTGAGCTGTTTAAAAAAGAAGGAGAAAAAAGGTGCTAGGTAAAAAAGCAATATTATATATACTAGGGGCATGTACATCGGATAAATTAGATGCACATCAACTCGTAATTTATATATAAGAATTAAATAATGTGTGTGTGTGTATATATATAATATTATCTGCAGGACATTCAGGCTCTAAGAATATTGAATAGTTCACTTAATTAAATATTAAATTATTTATTTAAAAAAAAATTAATTTTCACTTAATATATATATATATAATTTTAATCCGTCTATAAATATACATAATGCCTCAATGAATCAATGGATTTTACTTGAGTGTGGCCAACACAGTTATTAAGCTTGCACTTTAAGATAGTAGTACATGTCTGACCATGATATTCATACATCGAATCATATTTTAAATTTGTCAACGATTTTTTGAACATTTCGATTATAAAAGGTTTCAATTGATCAGTATCTGAATACATAATAAGATATATTTATTAGATATTTTTAATTCAACTATTAAAAAAGCTTTGATGCATATTTTGAAGCATCATCCATTAAGTAAATAAATTAACTATATTATTAATTTGCGTAACTTAAATTAGCTAAAAGAAAACAAGTAGAAAGAAGAAACACCCAACATGGTGTGTTAGCTAGCTAGGGAGAAAAAAGAAAAATAAAACAAAATAAGATTAAACATGTAGTAAAATATACATTAAAAAGTAATTTTTATTATTTTATTGTAGTGTAATTTTTTACGAAAAAGTGTCAATTTAACTCTCGAATACATGTGTCGGACTTGAAAGTAACACAATTGATTGCATTTGCATATTTGAATATACAATAGAATTTTATATCGAAATTATTAAGTGTTTCTTAGCTGAATCATCACCAACTATTTATTAAAATATTTTTTAACTATCAATTGTTATCTTTTCCTACATGAGCGATATGTTGATAATTTAATGTGAAAATGAAACAATTAGTTAAAAATATATTTAATAAATATAGTGTGACAATATTCGAGATAGAAAAGCTCGATTATTATTAATTAACTCAGCAAAGCATGATGTCTACTCATATATATATACCTACTTATTTTCCTCCTACTTTCTTTGCTACTTTTATATCAATATGAAGTACACTGGCTCTCATAACTTATGGGCAATTGTCAAGACTATAAGACAAAAGATATATGTAGGCATCTTTTAGAAAAGTTTGAACACAAAAGGAGGACAAGTAATTATGTATTACCAGTAAATAGGGCACAAGATGTCTACTCATGCCTAATTTGAACTAAAAAAAAAGTCCATACATTAAATTTTTGGTACATGCAGAGTTTGAGGAAAAGACCACGATCTCATAATACATCGAATGAACACGACATCATTGATCAAACGTTAATATCGGCACTAATTTTGACTTTTGAAACACTTCTCTGTCCCCTTCTTGCACACGAATGGGATCTATTCAAATTCTAGCCTTATATTTTAGCTGTTGAGAATGGACAATTTGCTAACTTAGCCATTTTGTCTTTGATATCTTTAAAGATAAAGTGACATGTTTACAAGCAAAAAAACAGATATGAGATCTTATCCCATGTAAGATTCCAAACAATGTACTGTTTTGTCGAATTGATGATCAAAGGTGAAGATAGCCATTATTATTCCCAACGTTTCTTGAGTATATAAAATTATACATCGTGATTTCTATAAACAATTATTTCAAGATATATGTCTTTGAAAAATTTAGGACAATCTTTAAAAAAAATTTATGTTAGAGTAATAATTTTTCTTGAAAACTACGTACAAATTAAATACCTTAACGAGTAAATATTTAATGAAAAATAATTTATATCTTAAGATATAAAATAAGACTAAAATAATCAAAAATTCTTTTATAATTAATATTTTTGAGAAACATATAAAAAAATACTACAGATAATTTGACTAACTGATCTTGAACCAACTAGGGAGAGATGCGTCCTGGCTATTGCTTAAAATTTTTAAGGGTATTTTATATTAAACACCCACCTTAAACATTTCTTGTATTTCAAAACTAGAGAGTAGAGAATGAGACAAAAATTAAATGAAAAAAAGTACATAATAGTAATTTTAATAAAAATGTTCTTTCTAAAGTAAATAAAAATAGATTGTGTTGTGCAACATAGAACAAAAGATGAATTTCTTTTAGAAGAAATCATTTAATTTTATTTTGGCTAAAAATCCAAACTAGAAAATTGCTTGTTCAAAACATAAACCCAACAAAATTGATATTTTTAATACAAAAAATAGCACTAAGATTTTCGACTAATTTTTCGTTTTTAAATACAATTTTTTTAAAATAATATTAAAACATCACGAGTTCAATATCCAACATTTTTGAAGACACTAATTTCATAAAAATTTAACTTCAAAATTAATTAAAATATTAAAAAAACAAAAAAAACATGTAATTTAATTAAAATACAAAAATAAACACATAATTAAAAATTTTAATTTATAATAATTAAAAAATACTCATATTTTTAATTTGTGTGATTATAATCAATAGTTATAAGTTTAAAATAGCGAAATTCTAATAGTATAATAAACTTCGTTGCAATAGACTAGATAATTGGTTCGTTAGTTTCTTCGTAACTAGCTTTAGTTGGATGTTGAGCTGAATCGGACCATTGATCACTTCATTTCCCGAAGCTTAGGTAAATTAAATTGAGCTTTAAATGAATTTCCTAATAAAAATTTATTATTCATTTTTGACGTGTAATTTGAGATCATTAATTTAAATTATATTTATACATAGTTTATAATTATGATTTTAATTTTTTAAATAAAGATTTGACTTATAAATTTATATTAAAATATTTTATCATTTTAAATTTTATGAAAAAAATATTTATGTTATACGTAAAAGATTGTTCATGCAATGGTGAAAAGTTTATATTAAAGAATAGCAGCTATTATTATTATTAACTAGTAGGTCTTTGTAAAATTATGTATATTTGAAATTTATACTCCTCCGTTCCATTTTAATTTTTAGGATAAAATTTACACACCCATTAAAAAAAATTAATAACGATGATAAGACTAATATAACCCTATTATTTTTGGATACATACAATAATAATTCTTTTCATTTTAGAATGATTAAGGGCAGAATTGAAAAAACATGATCAATTTCTCTTGAATTTTAAAATTAACAAGTAATTTTTAGGATAAAATTTACACACCCATTAAAAAAAATTAATAACGATGATAAGACTAATATAACCCTATTAATTTTTGGATACATACAATAATAATTCTTTTCACATTTTAGAATGATTAAGGGCAGAATTGAAAAAACATGATCAATTATCTCTTGAATTTTAAAATTAACAAGTATTTTTAATAATTATTTTTGAAATAAATCCTAATAGCCCTGCCAAATGACAATCCAAAATACCCTTAATTATCGTCGTTAAATTTAACTTCTATAGAATGATAATGTAAAAATATTTTTTATATTAGCAATATAATTTTATAACCCATAATATAAAGAAG
>JACEIK010004685.1:55544-120571 GCA_018107945.1 Datura stramonium | reverse complement strand
TCAACTGATCATTAGGTCAAACATGCTTTAAAACATACTATCATAATATATGAATATAAATAACTGAAATCATGAGGAATAATAAGAAAATCGTCATAACTGACATCATCATGATAGAGCTTACGTGATGTCCTACTATCTTGCTCAAGTGGGCAGAGCCGTACTAAGCCTTTCCAGGTAAAAGCATGATGTAGGTGTGATGTCACATGTATGCCCTCGAGTGGAGGAAGCACTCTCTCAACCCAAATACATAACTATGTTGGTCCGTAGTTTCTGAGATCGGGAAACCTTGAAACTCCTACCCTACTCAGTGCTAGACACTACTACCAAAACAATGTATATAGCTCATGAAGATATCTTGGGAGTCTCGACTCCAAAAATTCTCAAAATATAGCTAAAATCTTAATAGTGGGGAGTCTTGACAACAAATATCTCTTTAAAACTGATCTTGTAAACCTTGGCTAAATCATGATAAAATATACTTATCTTTGCATGGGCTTGCCCAAACTATGAAATCATACATACTTGAAATATCATTCATAATTCAAAATCATAGGATCATAATTTGAGAATTCATAAAAATTCATGCATACTTTGATAACTCATCATACTCGAAATCATGGATCATAGGCCTGGATTTTTATAAAACATGCACAATAGGGCATAATCTTCATAAACTTGAAATCATTAATTAATAAGTAAATTGAGAGACAAATATGTCTTAATAGCCATAAATGATCAATTAAAACTTGAGAAAATTAAACCCATAGAGATAGCATGAAAGATTGCATTGACTTGGGTTAAACCATAGAATTTTACAATTTAGAACTTGAGAAGTAGAAATCATGAATTTGGACTTGAAAGGGACATGAGGGTGGAAAAATTTCCCACCATTCATAACCATACATACTTGGGTTGATTATCTCTTAACTTTTATTGAATAGCCCAAGAGGATTTGAAGAGGTTTGAAGAAGAACCCTAGCTCCTTTCTTGGCAGAAAATCCTATTATCGATCTTTTGGAGAGGGTGAGGATTATGACCAGGTTAATCTATTTAATCTAACCTTAAGGAAGCCCAAAATGACATCATTTAGGAGTTAGAAGCATAGAAGTTTACGAAAATGCTCCCAAAATATTTAATTAAATCTTGAAACTGGCGTTTACAACGACTCACAGGATGGGCCGTTGTTTGATAGAACGACCCTACTGAGGGTCTCCAATGCATGTTGCTTCTTCAGTAAATTTTTCATAACTTTTTGCTCCAAACTCCTATTGATGCAAGGTCAGATGCGTTAGAAAGAATACTTCAAGGGATTCAATTTGATATTTTCAATCACCCAAAAACACTTTGTAAAATTGGAGCTATGGTCATTTGAAGTTGACCCTTCTAAGAACTTATATGAAAACCCAATCGGTAAGAAGGCTCTCAGCTAAACATTGTGCTGGAGGTTCCTTATGACCTTAATTTGAATAAAATGTACTTCTTACACTTAAGAATTGATCTTAACACCTTGTTTTCATAAATACATAGGGCTCAAATCTATCCACATACCTAGAACATTTCCAACTTAGCCCAAAATTTTTAATAAACTGGCAGAACTAATGACCCCTATAATAGGTTGTAGTACAAAACAATGGACCGTTGGTCCGTCCATTTTGTTCCCCATTTTTCCTCCAAAATTCTCTAAATCTTCTTCAACAACCATAAATCATGACCTTTTCTCTCAAACCATGGTCTGTATAATTCCCTCGTGGGTTCTGGGAAAATTTCTATCAGCTCTCTGGACATGAAACATTCCAACGACCCCTTGGACCCTACAATGAACTGTACTGAGGGTCATTATTTAGTTTTGGTGTTGTTTTTCTATTGTTTTCTGTTGTAATCTTCAGGTCTGACCTAATGAACTTTTGGGGTGTTACACTATCTCTCCCTTGAGAACATTCATCCTCGAATGTGAGCTAACTAAGTTGGAAGACTAGCAAAAGAATTGCAATCCCAAAACTGAACAATCATTGTTGAAAACTGAAGCAGTGACGGACTCTGGACTGAAATACATGACTGAACTAAATTCATGAAATATACATACATGCTATGACATGAAGGAAACTTAGAGACATGACCTCAACATGAAAATAAATTGAGTGCTAAGGAGNGACTGGATTAAATTCATGAAATATACATACATGCTATGACATGAAGGAAACTTAGAGACATGACCTCAACATGAAAATAAATTGAGTGCTAAGGAGTAATCTAGTACCTCATGCTAGAACTGAGCTAGAAGGGAAACGATGCATGTATTTGGCCAATATCTTCTTCGGCTTCCCGCGTAGCTCCCTTAATAAAAAAATGACCTGGTAAAGTATTGAACCCTTGTAGCTGTCATAGGTGTGACTACCTGCTGGTTAAGCTGAGTAGCCATGACGTGCTCACCATCCTGAAGGCAGCCTTGAGCTTCATATTGGTAACATGGCCACAAATGGGGCCTACTGTAGTTCGTGGGGTTAGCTAATTTTCATTTTTGATTCCTATTTCGCTTGCTCTTTAGGGAGGCACTCTTTGCGAAGGCGTATAGCACGAGTTAGAAGAGTAAAAGAGTTTGACTTTATTGCATGACATAGGACATGAAAGAAGAAATATTTCCTAAAATGTCTTATAGCCCCTTCCCCATAAGAGTGGCACACTATACACCCATGGAAAAGACTCTACTTAACGCGGCTTTCAAACACCCTAGGAATGAACCACGAATGGGTCTAAGCTAACCCATGTCACATACATAGCATTACCTAAGAGCATCAACAAGTGGAAACTAAATTATAACCATGAATAAGCGGAAGTCTATATAACATAAAGAGTAAGTAAAACAACAATATCATAATGCTGAGTCACAAAGATGAATATACTAACTCTATGTCTAAAAGTGTGTACTAACTGATGAGCTGCTAGGCCAAGCCCCTAGCTAACTACAAAGTCTAAAAGTAAAACTAAATAAAAGAACTAAAATGAAGTAGATAACTCTAGTCCTCAAAAGATTAGGACTCACCCCTTCTAGCTGATCAACTCCAGAATGCTTCTAACTGTGGATTGAGTCTAAGTACCTGGATCTATATCATGAAATGATATGACATAGAGTATGCGGTCAGTACTTTGAATGTACGGAGTATGTAAGGTAGGTAAAATATCCTTAGTAAAACGTTAACTAAAATCATGCATATAAATCAAATAGATCATAAGAGTAAGGACTGCATGCTAAACTATATCTGAATATACATATTCGTAAGCTAGTTAACATAACTGAACATAATGACCCAAGATTTAAAGATAGAAATCATGTGACTTATCGTATCTGAAATCGTAAGTAAAAGCTCATAACCTTATCATTGGGTCAAACATGCTATAAAACATACTACAATAATATATGAACAAAAATAATTGAAAGCATACGGAACAATGGGAGACTCATCGTAGCGGAAACAATCACGATAGAGAATATGTGATGTCCCTTTAACTTGCTCAGGTGGACAAAGTCGTACTTAGCCTTGCTAAGGAAAAGGATGATGGAGGTGTGATATCACGGGTATGCCCTCGGGTGGAGGAAGCACTCTCTCAAGAGGTCCCTATTATATACCATAGGACGATGGAGGTTTGATACCACTGGTATGACCTAGGGTGGAGGAAGCACTCTCTCGAGAGGTCCCAAATATATACCTACGGCATCAGGTTTGGAAAGCAACAATGGATCTTGAGTTTGAGGCANAGGTCATACCACTGGTATGACCTAGGGTGGAGGAAGCACTCTCTCGAGAGGTCCCAAATATATACCTACGGTGGTGGATAGTTTATAAGACCAAAGAACCTCGAAACCCCTAGCCTATGTACTAGACACTACTCCCAATAACATATATATAGCTCATGAAGATATCTTGGGAGTATTGACTCCAGAACAACTCAAAATATAGCTTAAATATGAAAAATGGGGAGTCATGACTCCGAATATCTCTTTAAAACGAATCTTGTAATCTTGGCTAAATCACGATAAAATATGCTTAACTATACATGGGTTTTCCCAAATCATAAAATCATACATACCTGAAATAAGCTTCATAATTTAAAATCATGGGATCATAACTTGAGAATTCATAAATATTCATGCATACGTTGATAATTCATCATACTTGAAATCATGGATCATAGGCTTGAATTTTTATTAAATATGCATAATAGGGCATAATCTTTATAAACTTGAAATCATGAAATAGTAAGTAAATTGATAGTCAAATCTGCCCTAATAGCCAAAAATCATCAATTTAAACATGAGAGAATTGAACCCATAGAGATAGAATCAAAGATTATATTTAATAGGGTTAAACCCTAGAATTTCACTATTTAGAACTTGAGAAGTAGAAATCATGAATTTAAACTTTAATGGGGCATGAGGGTGGAAGAGTTTCCCCCATTCCTAACCCTGCATACCTGGGTTGATGATCCCTTGACATGTATTGAAGAGCCCAAGAAGATTTGAAGAGGTTTGAAGAAGAACCCTAACTCCTAGCTTGGGAGAAAATCCGACTATCGATCTTTTAGAGAGGGTGAGGATTTTGGCTAGATTAATCCCCTTAATCTGACCTTAAGGAAGCCCAAAACGAAGTCATTTAGGAGTTAGAAGCATAGAAATTTGCCAAAATACCCCAAACTACTTAATTAAAGCCTGAAACTGGCAGCTACAATAACCAATTCGTACTGAGGGTCGTCAAACGCCTGTTGCTGCTTCAATAAATTGCATATAACTTTTTACTTCAAACTCTGATTGAAGCAAGGTCAGATGCATTTGAAAGAATACTCCAAGGGATTCAATTTTATTTACTTAATAGCCCAAAAACACTTTGTAAAATCGAAGCTATGGTCATTTGAAATTGACCCTTATAACAACATAAACGAAAACTCAATCGGTAAGAAGGCTCTCAACTAAACTTTGTGTTCGAGGTTCTTTATGACCATAATTTGCATACAATGCACTTCTTACACTTATGAATTGATCTTAACACCATGTTTTCAAAAATTCATTGGGCTCCGGTCTATCCACATACCTAGAACGTTTTCAACTTAGCCTGAAATTTTCAACAAACTCGTGGAACCAACAACCCCTAGAACAGGTCGTGGTACCAACCAATGGATCATTGGTATGGTATGTGGTTTTCCCCATTCATTCTCTATAATTCTCTGAATCTGCTGCAACGACCACAAACGATGACCCATTTATTCAAACCACGATCCGTAGAATCCCCTCATGGGTTCTAGGAAAATTTCTGACAACTCTCTGGACATGAAACAACGTGAACCTCCAATAACCAGTTGGACCCTACAATGAGCCATACTGAGGTTTGTTGGTTTATTTGGTGTTGTTTTCCGACTGTTTTCTGTTGTAAGTCTTGAGTCTGACCTAAGGAACTTTTGGGGTGTTAATATTTATGAAGTAATCATAGTAATGAAATATCCATCAAAAGCTAAAACATCATGACCCAAGGTCTGAAAATAGAAATAATATCATGTACCATACTTGAAATCATAATTGAAGACTCAAAAACTAACCAATGGGTGAAATATTCCACAGAACATAGTATCATTAGTTATGAACATGAATAATATAAAACATGAGAAACAAGAGGAGGCTTCATCAAAATGGACACATCATGATAGAGCCTACATGATACCCCAACTATCTCGCTCAAGTTGGCAGAGCCGTCCCAAGCTTGCCAAGGAAAGGAACAATTACGACATAATATCACTTGTAAGTCCTCGTAGGGTTTGAACATGAATATATACTTATGGTGACACATAGTTCTAAGACTCAAGGTTTGTCTGAACCTCTGTCCTACTTGGTGCTAGAAACTACTCCAAAAATATGCACATAGCTCATAATCAGTTGTGAAAATATACTTGAACTGGCATGAGCTAGCCAAAACATGAAATCATATTCATATTCGACATGTGTGAGATATTTATGAAAAGATGCCATAGAGTTGGTCGTGATACTTGAACTTGAATTTTCATGAAAATAATACATGCTTGAATGACACTACATAACTTGAAATCATAAAATTCATAGGCTTAAGATTCATAAACTTTCATACATATTTTGGATAATACATCATAACATGAAATTGTGGGCTCATAAACTTTAATTTCATAAATCATGCAAAATAGAAAATAATCATCATAAACTTAAAATCATGAATTAGTAAGTAAATTGAGAGTCAAATTTGCCTTAATATCCATATATCATGAATTGAAACATGAGAGAATTTAACCTATGGAGATGTCGTAGATAATTTCATGGAATTGGGTGAAACCCTAGAATTTTAATATAACATGCTTAGAGACTTGAAATCATAGCTTAGGGATGAAATTGTGACAGAGGGTGGAAGAATTTTCCCCATTCATAAGACTACATACCTGGGCAATTGAATATTATACTTGTCTTGAAAACCCAAGATAGATTTGAAGAGATTTGATGAAAAACCCTAGCCTAGATCTTGAGAGGACCTTCAATCTACTATTCTTTGGAAAGAATAAGGACATAGGCAAAGTTAAGCCCCTTAATACACTCTTTAAAATCCAAAATGATGTCACTTAGGGGTTAGAAGCTTAGAAAGTTACTAAAATATCCCTAAGAAAACTTAATTAAAAAGCTAACTGCCAGTCACCACGATTCGTACCATGAGTCATACCACCTTACCATGACTTTTTATTTCCTTATGTTGCTTGGCAGTCCAATTTTCTGATTCTCTTATTCTCAAACCATGGGTACTCACCGTGACTCATTGTTTCCTACAATGAGTCGTTCCATGACTCGTTACCTCAGCTTTCCCTTAGTAGACACAATCATGACCACTAACCACGACACATGGTATGGGCTAGTACACCCAACATCTGCTTCTGTACTTCCTAAGGACCGATGAAACCACGACTCATCACTACCACCTATGACTTGTACCATGTGTCGTCATCACTAGACTAGGAGAAACTGTTTCTTACCATGACTGCTCTTATGATCCATCAATTCAAACCATGGCTCATATGATGAGACATTTTAATGAAAATTACAGATTTTTCTGCTGATTCTACTACAAGTCTAACGCTTGATCATGGGGACTTCTGTGGGTGTTACATTATCTCCCCATTTGGTACATTCATCCTCAAATAAAGGCTAAATAAGCTAAGATGATAGGGGAAGGAGCTGCAATCCCAGAACAAAAACCTATGGAATGAAAAACTGACGGAGTGACTGATGTTAGGCAAATTCTTATGCCCATTTGCCATGTTTTTGCACAACTTTTACCTTGTTTAAAGTTCATAATCCTTATAAAATGCATAAATTCATGTTGTATGTTCTTTTTTTAGCTAACAAATATTTTTAGATGTTTTGAGAAAGAAACCAAGGAAAAAGGACTCATAAACGACCCAAGGTGTGAAGAAAAAAGAGTTCGCGAAAGTTGGCATGGTGAGATGGTTGGCGTGGTGCGCTAACCCCTATTCTTTAGAAAACTCTGCACAAATGTTTGTGCTATGGGTGGCATGGTGTGACAGGTCCCTAACTAAGGAGGAAAATTTGATCAACACCTTGGCGAGATGGATTGCATGGCACGTGAGAAGCATCTTGTATTTAGGAAATTTTTCCAACACTGGTGCTTTGGATAGCGTGGCATGCCAGAGGTTTCTGGATGCCCACAAATTTTACTAACACCTTGGTGCATTGGCTTCCGTAGGGTAGCCAGAGCAACACTTCCGAGGAAAATTAAGCCAGACCTGGCGCACTGGGTGGCGCGGTGCGCCAGACCTATTTCGGGATGGATTTTGCTAATTTTGAAGCTAAATACATGGCGACAAAAGCGTCATTTCAGGCCTCACTTACAAATATACCATCTCGGTCATTTGTTAGCTATTTGACATTATTTGGTTTAATTGTATTGAGGGTATAACACAACTTTAGAGGTGAGACAAGTTCACTACTTAGGTTTTTCTTTTTTTCTCTATCATTTTATGCTTCGAATGATGATATCTTTGTTTTTCCACTTGAACATGAGTGACTAAACACCCATTCTAGTGTTTTTCTTATGACAGATGGTTGAAGTTTAATAGATTGATTATGCTAGTACTGATTATTCATTAAAGGTTGTTTATATTTAATTATGCTAATTTCTTATTCCTTAGATTGATCACCTTTCGAATAAATCAGTTGGATTTTGATTGAACATCTGGAGAGGAAACTAAAGGAGTTAAAAGTAAATATAAAATAGGTATTCAAAGACTCTAGTTCAATTGAGCTCAAGATAGAAGTTGTTAAGGAGGATAGGAATTACCATTCAAACTTTTTCAGTTGATACACAAGTAGCCACAACCGTCATCTCATTTTTCTCCTATGACAATAGAGATATAACTGCTAGGGTTCATGAGATAGTTCTTTGATGCTCAGGAGAATGGCTAGAAATGGGATAGTAACTTGCAACTAACAACCTTAGAAAGAATTGATCTAGTATATTCAAGTCTTGTAAACTCATCCTTAACAGAAAGCGCCATTTTCCTAGATTTTCATCATCATTTGAAGTACAAACACGTTTGCAGCAATTTTAGTTCATTAGTTGATTTACACATCATGTTTTAGTAGTTTAATCTCCAAACCATTCCCCGATTTTATTTGTGTTTTTCTTAATAGTGAAATAAAGTGTTAACTTTAACAAGTCTCCGAGGAATCAATAATTGGGACTTCTCTGTCCTATATTACTTGACGATCACGTGTAATTTGCGTGTACTTGGGCGTCATCAAGTTTTTAGCGATGTTGTCGGGGACTTGATGAATGATTAATTGTTTGTAGATTAGGATTTTTATTCCTCTATTCTGTATATTATGTTTTGTTTGCTAGATGTTGAAGTTTACAGGTATTGTGTTCTTAGTGCATGCCAACCACAAGATTAGGGACCACCCTTGGCTTCTTTTGATCTAGAAATTGAGAGAACCTTTTGTAGGTTAGCTATGGAGAATAATGAGCAAGCACAGAGCAATAACCAAGAGAGGGTTCCAATGCTTAACTTTTCTAGGCCAAACTTGGAGAACACTTCCTAAGCAATCGCCAAGCTGGCCATCACTGGAAACTTAAAATTAAAGGAAGGAACCATACAGTTGGTCCAAAATACTTTCCAATATTAGGGAAAGATGCACAAGAATCATCATAGACATCTAATGACGTTCATGGACCTGAGTGAGAAATTTCACTATGAGAATGTGTCATATGAGTTTTTTAAGCTCACATTGTTTCCGTTCTCGTTGATTAGTGAAGCCAAAGAGTAGCTTCAGAATGAGCTAGCAGGTTCCATCACCACTTGGAAGGTTGTTTCCAACAAATTCATCAACATTTTCTTCTCTTCAAGGAGGACAAAAGAGTTGGGAGGAAAGATCTCTGATTTTTTACAGAAAGATGGTTACCTTAGATCAGGCTTGGGAATGATACAAGGGCTACTTGAGAGATTTTCTGCACCACATGTAGCTAATGTAGAATAATAGGCACAATTTTATAGAGGGGCTAAAACCAAAGTAAAAAATCTTGCTTGACGCTACCGCACAGGGAAAGATTTTGCATAATAACTATGATGAAATAGAGGCTTTTTTGAATCTCATGTAAGTGATAAAGACTATCAGGACTTAGGTAGAGGGTTTACAATGACCAAGGTACCAGGAAAGCTCGATGTAAATGGTGTTGCCGTAATTTGAGTAGATATCAGTGAGCTAGTGAATATGATCAGCAAGATAGGAACTCTAGTTTAGTAGGTCAACCAGGTCCAGACTCCACCATTATCATATAAGGTGTGTGGAGAAGGCCACACTTATTCAGGTTGTCCACTACACCTAGAGTCTGCTCACTTTATGGGAAAACAAGGTTGTGGTGGAGGTCTTGTAGGTAACAATTACAAACAGGGGTACAGGTATGTAGAAAATCCATCATGGGAGGAAATTAGAATTTCCAAAGGCCCTAGAACAACTATCCAAGACCTCGCGGACAGCAACTTGGAAGTTCATTAGAAGAGACAATGAAGTAGTGGATGGTTCGGCAGATTCAGGTGTTTAATGAGATGCAGAAGTCCATCCACGAGATGGAGAGATAGATGGGGAAATTGGCCCTTCAGCAGACTAACAAACTGCATTGGGAACTTTCAAGTAACACCAAGAAGAACCCCAAGGAAAATGTGAGCACAATTTCTCTACGCAGTGGTAAAGAGTTGGGTACGGTGATCCCTAGAGATAAGAAAGTTGATGCAGAGTAGGTTGTGACACCCAGATAGGAGTTTTGTGAGTGATGCAACTCTAAGAAGAAATTGGTAGAAGCCAGACCACCACCTCCATTTCCACAAAAGTTTAAAAAGCGGAAAGAGGACACAACTTGCCAAAAATTTCTTGATGTGTTGGAGCAAGTACGTGTTAACTTAGTTTTGGTGGAGCTTTTGCAGGAAGTTCCAAAATACACCAAGTATCTAAAGGATATTCTAACACCCTGGATAATTTGAGTGATAAAATTGTGCTTTAGAGGTAGGACTAAGAGTACTTAATTGGCTAATAAGGAAGTGTTATGAATTATTTGAGTCACTCTATGATCATATTTAAGATTGGACGTCGATCAAGTTGTAGAATAAAATTCAGAAAAAAGTTATCGCAAAATTTCCTTCTTTAGATTCTTTGAAATTAATGAGAAATATCTGGAAGCTTTTCTCCCAATCTATAAGGAGTTATGGGGTGTGCGACCTAACAAATTGGGGGCCCTGTCCCAATCATTTGATAACTAATGTATTCATAGAGTCTCATAGACATTGTTGTGGTTTTAGTATATTGTTATAGGCTAGGTGGGCTATGTTGTATAGTTGTATTCCTTTCCGTGGCCTTGACGGCATATGGTATTTATTTTTTTTGGTTGGTCAGGTGAGCTAGCTTCCGCTATAGTCTATTGTCTATTCTGATTTTATAATTATTGTGTTGTTGAAGCTCATCAGTTATGGCCTTTGTTTTATATTTTGGGCATTGGGTATGCTCATATCAGGGGTGGCACTAGGTGCTAATAACACCTCCTCGGGTTTGGGGTGTGATAGACTTGGTATCAGAGAAGTTCGTCCTAGGGAGTCTATGAGTCGTGTCTAGTAGAGTCTTGTTTATATTTGCATTGCGCAGTGTAATTATAAATAGAAGGCTACAGGTCATTTAGGATTGTTACCCTTCTTTTTGGATCGAAATCATGCAAGAAGTCAGATATCATAGGAGTTGGGTCCAGACTCACGTTTGCTGACTCTTGCAGGGATGCTTGTAACTTGATGAATTATAGCCAGCCAGTTGCTAAACATGGCTGCAGGTAAGATTCTTATTTTGATTATGGTTATAGTTGTGTCGCGCCACGGGATGGTGCAAGGTTTTGTTGTCTGGAGTTGTTTATCGTAGGCTTGCCATATGAGGCTATGTCGTGCGATGTCGTACTATGTTGGTCCTTGAGTTGGAGTCGTGTGTGTGGTCCAACATTCGAGGATGAATGTTTCAAATTCTTCAAGTATTGAAGCTAAGGTATGTTAGGCTTGTCCCTCCTTTTTTCGGCATGAATTCCACAGTCGTTGTCATCGGTATTGATGTGTGTGTTGGATGTTTTTTGATTCTTTGTGTTATAGTTTTAATTGACCCTTGTTCTACTGTATATATGGTCATAAAGGTATGTGTAAGGTTCTGGTTTGGTTGGTGGCTAGGGATTGAGTGAGGAGAATCGTAGTCATGGAAAATTGTTAAGCTCGTGTCAGAAGGCCGTGTATCAGGCGTGCGGTTCTTGTAGTAAGTTGTCCGATGGTTTAGTGAATAAGATTATGTGATTATATTGGCAAGTGAATGAGGTATTAGAGTGTTTAAGGTCGATGGTTGCGATGATCCTTCGTTATATTTGAATCGGCGATTGTGTCGACCGTGTCGATGACACGTGATGGTTGTGGTGACACATGGGCTAATTTGGTCATGTCCATTGATGTTAGAGGTAAGTGGAGTGGCGTGTGGGCTGTTTGTAAAGCTTGAGGATAGATTGGTAAGGTTGGTAATCCATAGCTTCGTTAGTGACTCGTCGGTGGATGGTTAGACATAAAAGAATAGTATTGTGTTGTATTAGTCGGGTTGTGGGGTTTGAGAGCTTATTGTAGGCTATTTGAGCATGTATTATTATTGTTTTTTCTTGTGTTTGTGTTGTGTTGAGGCCTTGTGTCTTGGGGATACCCGATGCATGAGAGTTGTTGCAGCTAGGGATCGAGCCCGAGGTGCCTTGTGGCTTGTGAATACTTGATGGACGAGAGTGTTTCTGGCTGAGGGGTTGATCCCAAGGAGTGAAATGACCTATGGGATTGAGAATGATGTCCTCCATAGTGTTGAGTTGAGACATGATTCAGGAGTGGTCCAACATTTCTAAGCATTCTTGGGATCGGGATTGGTTCTCCCAGATGGATTGAGCTCCACTAACTGTGCGCAGCCGAGAGAGTGTCCGGCAGTTCCTGATTGATGATGTTGATTAACTTGTGTCTACTTGTGGTTTATTTGGCATTATATTGTGGTTGTTTCTTCTGTTATTTTTTATCTAATAGCAGTGGATGCTAGATGTTGGCTGGTGTTAGCTAAGGCCATTGAGAGGTATTGAGGCGATGACAGGTGAGCTAGGTCAGCTAGGTGCCGTTGTATTGTTATTTACTTTTTGGACTTGCCGGGCTTATGTGGGCTAGGTAGGTTCTGCTTGTATGTTTTCTTGTACTTTCCAGGCTTATGGGTGCCAGGTAGATTTTATATGTTTACGTAAGTTCAATTCTCCTTCTGCAATATTTGGTATATCTGTTGATCTCTAATCTATGTCTTCCAGTTGTTTCTGCCTTTCATGCTCGGTACACTATTATGTTGACGCCCTTGTCGGGGCGCTAGATTCATACCTGTAGGTGATGGTGGGTTGTTAGATTGAGTTCTTGGTTGCTAAGTGGAGTTCCAGCTGAGATGGTGCACTCCAACTCTTTCGAAGTCACCAAATGTTTGAGTTAAGGGTAGTTCGGGGCCCTATCCCGATTATTTGATTACTAATGTATTCATAGAGGCTCATAGACATTTTTTTTGTTTTAGTATGTTGTTATAATCCAGGTGGGATATGTTGTATAGTTGTTTTCCTTTCCGTCGCCTTGACAACATATGCTATTAATTTTTTTTGGTTGGTCAGGTGAGCCAACTTCCGCTATAGTCTATTGTTTTATTTCGATTTTATAGTTGTTGCGTTGTTGAACCTCATCGGTTATAGCTTTTGTTTTATATTTTGGGAATCGGGTATGCTCATAATAGGGGTGGCACTAGGTGATAATCACACCTCCCCGGGTTTGGGGTGAGACAGACTTGGTATCAGAGAAGTTCGTCCTAGGGAGTCTATGAGCTGTGTCTAGTAGTGTCTTCTTTATGTGTGCATTGCACGGTGTACTTATAAACAAGAAGCTACGGGACATTTAGTATTTTAACCCTTCTTTATAGATCAAAATCGTGCGTGAAGTCAGATTCCACAGGAGTCGGGTCCAGACTCATGTTTGCTGACTCTTGAAGGGATTCTTGTAACTTGATGAATTATAGTCGGCCAGTGGCTAAACATGGATGCAGGTAAGATTCTTATTTTGATTATGGTTATAGTTGTGTCGCACCTCGGCATGGTGCAAGGTTTTGTTGTCTGGAGTTGTTTGTCGTAGGCTTGCCATGTGAGGCTATGTTGTGCGATGTCGTACTATGTTGGTCCTTGAGTTTGAGTCGTGCGTATGGTCCAACATGTGAGGACGAATATTTCTAAGAGGGAAAGGATGTAACACCCTGGATAATTTAAGCAACAAAATCGTTCTTTTGAGGTAGGACTAAGAGTACTTAATTGGATAAGAATGAATTTTATGAGTTATTTGAGTCACTCTATGATCATATTTAAGATTGTACATCGATCAAGTTGTATAACAAAATTCGGAAAAAAGTTATCGCAAAATTTCCTTCTTGAGATTCCTTGAAATTTAGGTCAAATATCTCGAATCTTTTCTCCCAATATATAAGGTGTTTTGGAGTGTGCGACCTATCAAATTGAATATCTACAATTCTAGTTTCCAATGCATCAAACCATTTTTCAATCTGACTTCGGAGTAGAGAGATATTCGCATTTTCGCGAGACCGCGCAAACAGGCACCTCACAAGGGTCTAAGGTAGCGGAGAACTACAAATAGCCCCTTGGTCGGTTGTTCTTCATCCAAATTCTTTTCCAGCAAGTTTCTTTATGATAAACCTCTCTTTAACTCTCCGTTAAGTGTCCTATGTGTTCCTAAGGTAGGAAGCCATTGTTTAACATGATTTTGATGTCGGGAATCAGGAGCTTGGTGTAGTTCGTGGTTTGGTGTCTTTTCTGGGCTGTTGGTGGTTGTTTTGTGGTGAAGCTGTTGTTAAGTCTTCTTTCTTTTTTTATCCTTAGTTTTTAAGGTTGTTTATAGGTGTGTTAACGCCGGTAGTGTCTTAGAGTTTCTACCGTCGAATTCCTATGAATCTTGTCATGTAAGCTTCATTTGTCTTTTTTTTGTTATTGAGTTGTGTTGACTGCATTTTTGAAGAATATTGGACTGCCTTTACGCAGTATGTTCATGGTGTTGAAGTCTCAAGTTCATATAGGCTTGAAGCTATGGTATGTTAAGCTTGTCCCTCCTTTTGTCGGCATGAATTCCATAGTCGTTGTCATCGGTATTGATGTGTATGTTGGTTGTTTTGTGGTGCTTTGTGTTATAGTTTTAATTTACCCTTGTTCTAATGTCTATATGGTGATAAAGGTGTTTGTAAGGTGTTGGTTTGGTTGGTGGCTCGGGCATGAGTGCGTAGAATCGTAGTCATGGAAAATTGTTAGGCTCGTGTCGAGAGGCCGTGTGTGAGGCATGTGGTTCTTGTAGTAAGTTGTGAAATGGTTGAGTGAATAAGATTAGGTGATTATATTGGAAAGTTAATAAGGGATTAGAGTGGTTAAGGTGGATGGTTGTGAAGATTATTTTTTTATATTTTAATCGGCGATCGTGTCGATGACACGTGACGACCATGGTGACACTTGAGCTGATTTGCTCATGTCCCTTGATGTTAGTGGTAACTAGAGTGGCGTGTGGGCTATTTGTAAAGCTTGAGGATAGAACTGGTTAGGTTGGTTATCCATAGCTTGGTTAGTGGCTCATTGGTGGACGGCTAGACGTGAAAGAATATTATTGTGTTGTATTAGTCGGGTTGTGAGGTTTAAGAGCCGACTTTGGGCTGTTTGAGAATGTATTATTATTGTTGTTGCTTGTGTGTGTGTTGTGTTGAGGCCTTATGGCTTGTGATACCTGATGCATGAGAGTTGTTTCGTAAAGGGATAGAGCTCGAGGTGCCTTGTGGCTTGTGACTACCCGACGCACAAGAGTGTTTCTGGCTGAGGGGTTGAGCCCAAGGAGTGAAATGACCTATGGGGTTTAGAATGATGTCGTAGTGTTGAGTGAAGACATTATTCGAGAGTGGTCCGACATATCTGAGCCTTCCTGGGATCGCGATTGGTTCTCCCAGATGGATTGAGCTCCGCTAACTATGCACAACCGAGAGAGTGTTCGGTTGTGCCTGATTGATGATGTTGATTAACTAGTGTTTACTTGTTCTTTGTTTGGAATTATATTGTGCTTGTTGCATGTGTTATTTTTTATCTGGTAGCAGTGGGTGCTAGATGTTGGCCGGTGTTAGCTGAGGCCATTGAGAGGTCTAGAGGCTATGACATGTTAGCTAGGTCAGCTAGGTACCGTTGTACTATTATTTACTTTTTGGACTTGTTGGGCTTATGGGGGTCAGGTAGGTTCTATTTGTATGTTTTCTTGTACTTTCTAGGCTTCTGGGGGCCAGGTAGGTTTTATGTGTTTACTTAAGTTTAGTTCTCCTTCTGCGATATTTGGTATATCTTTTTATCTCTAATCTATGTCTTCTAGTTGTTTCTGTTTTTTATGCTCAGTACACTATTGTACTGATGCCCTTGTTGGGGAGCTGCATTCATGCCTGCAGGTGATGGTGGGCTATTAGATTGAGTTCTTGATTGCCGAGTGGAGTTCCTGCTGAGTTGATGCGCTCCAGGTCTTTCGGAGTCGCCAGATGTTTTAGTTAAGGGTAGTTTGGGGCCCTGTCCCAATATTTGATTACTAATGTATTCATAGAGGATCAAGACATTGTTTTGGTTTTAGTATGTTGTTATAGGCCAAGTGGGCTATGTTGTATAGTTGTTTTCCTTTCTGTGGCCTTGACGACATATGACATTTATTTTTTTTGGTTGGTCAGGTGAGCCAGCTTCCGCTATAGTCTATTGTCTTATTTTGATTTTATAGTTTTTGTTTTGTTGAACCTCATCGGTTCTGGCCTTCGTTTTATATTTTGGGCATCGGGTATGCTCATATCAGGGGTGGTAGTATGTGCTAATCACACCTCCCCAGGTTTGGAGTATTACAGATATAGTGGCAGACAAGTGGAGACTTACGCAGTTTGAGACTGTAGCTCTCGCGAAAGAGTGTAGTTCTTTGGTGCAGAATAAAATTCCAAAAAAGCATAAAGATGTAATACCCCAAAATTTTCTAAGATTAGACCCGAGGGTCGAAGCAGACATAATAGGAAAATCTGCACTTTTGCACCAGAACAACTCATGGTACAAGTCATGACACCAAGTAATGAGTCGTAGGAGGAGTCGTGAAGAAGACCTGGAGTGTAGGTATCCAGACCACGAGTCACACCATGATTCTAGGTATCCAGGCCATGATTCACACCATGAGTCATGATGTGTGGGTACAATTTGTGGTCAGGGTCGTGGGGGAGGTGAAGTCACGAGTGATGTTATGAACTGTGGTAGGAAACCACAAGTCATGGGATGAAGTCGTGGTGTGAATCCAGGAAGGTTGCCAGGTGACCAGTGGTGATCACGAGTGGAGACCACGAGTCGTTACTTCATGGTATGACTCGTTGTGAGGCCCGAGATTATTGGCGGTGTTCAATTTTCAAATTTTTTATTAACGGTATTTTTGTAAATCCTAAGCTCTAAGGTCCTAAACTATGTTATTTTAAGCTCTGTTAGGAGGACTTTAAGAGGGTTTAACATATCCTAATTCATTCATCTCCCATGCATGCAAGAGTAGAGGTCGCTCTTTGAAAATCAAGCCTAGAACTCTCTAATGTCTTCTACAAATCCTTTGGTCTTTCAAGGGATAGTGAAACAGAAAATTATCCAGGTGTGTAGAGTTGTGAATGAGAATCCCTCTTCACTCTAATGCCCCAATTTCCCTCTATGTTCATGATTTCAAGTATTAAAGAAAATTTGGTGACCTTATGAGGTATTAACTCCAATTTCATGGGATTCTCTTTGATTTGATTATGGGTTTCTCTTTATGTTTTAAATGTTGTTTTAAGATGCATGAAAAGATTTTATATCTAAATTTATTATAATTTTTTTATTTCAAATCCTAGTCAATTTATGCCCAGTTATGCAAAGTTTTCATGAAAAGTCAAGTTATGATCCTATTATGATGTTGATATTTCTAAGCCAAAATTATAATTTATGATATGATTTCTCTTCAAATACTCCTCATGGATTTATTAATGTCAAGTATATGAATTTCAACAATTATGCATGTTCTTCATGATTTATGAATTTATGACTTTTGGCCGACGCACGGGCCCTTATTCATGGCTAATTATGTATTTCATGTATGATCAAACATGTTATAATTTATTGTCCATGAACTTTATGAATGATTTCACGATCACTGTATGAGCCTTATGTGCATGTTTTTGGAAGCAATGTCTAGCACCGAGTAGACTTGGCGTTCAGGTAAACCCCGTGGTCTTAGAACTACGTGCCACTGTAGGTATATGTATTCATGGATTTCCCCTTGTGATATCACATCATGCATGTCCCTTGCCTGGCAAGCCTGGGACGGCTCTGACCACTTGAGAGAGATAGTTGGGGCATCATGTAAGATCTATCATGATGGTGTCGGTTAAGACGAGTTTGCCCAATTTTCCTCGTGATTTATGCATTTTCATGTTTATATTACTTTGGCTCAAGTTATGTTTTTATATAGTTTCTCTTATGACTATGATTATGATTAGCTTATGAATGGTTTGATAACCTTGAGCCCTCATGCTTATGTTATGATATTAAATTCATATTCATACTGTCCTACTCTTACGAACTCTAATGTATTTTAACTATCCTTTTTTACTTATCTTGCATACTCAGTATATTTCAAGTACTAACCGCATACTCTATGTTGTATCGTTTCATGATATAGATTCTAGGGATCAATCTCAGTGCATCATTAGTCCTGCTTGTCCCTCAGTCCTGTTTAGCCAGTGGTGGTGAGTCCTCATCCTTTGAGGACATTCAGTTTGAGCATAGTTATGTTATTTCAGTTACAGACTTTTGTTGAGCTAGTTGGGGATGCTATCCCATCAGCTCATCAGTTATAATAGAGGCTTTCCAGATAGTTTGTACAATATAAGTTTGTCAGTGTTGACTCTGTTTTAGATTGATATGTATTTAGACTTCTTCTTAAGCATGTTTTATTATATCAGTTTTCGTTGTTGTATGCTCTTAGCCGCTATGTTCATGCCATGGGTCGACTTGGAGCCTCTCGGGGTTCCTTACCCCATGTCTCTATCTAGTCTTATGTTCCGGTCGTGATAAATAACCTCAGGAGCTTCACCATTCTAGTGATTATTGGGAACAGAGAAGTTGGTTCAACTCTGTGTGACTTGGGTGCAAGGACTAATTTGATATTCACATCATTATTCAAAACACTGGGTTCAAGTGAACCACATCCTACCACAGTGACATTGCAGCTTGCCAACCAGTCTCTCACCTATTCTGACAAAATCATAGAGGGCGTTTTGATCAAGGTGGAACCTTTCATATTACTGGTGGACTTAATAATCCTTGATTATGAATTAGATGCAATAGTTCCCCTCAGTTTGGAGAGAGGATTCTTAGCCACCGCAGATGTTGTGATCAAGGTGAAGTTGGGCTAGATGTTGATGACTATGGACGGTCAGGAGGCAGTCTTTGTTGTGTTTAGAATGGCCAGGTTTCCACCTCATTATCTGAACTTCAGAGAGGGCCCAACGGTAGAGGCTAGAGGGTTTAAGAAGGCAGTTGAGCAGTATGTGATGCATGGATGTTCAGTATGTTATCCTAAATATCTCACATGATTGAAGGAGTGAGAATTCTTGTGTCGTGTCGCAACCTTAAATTAAGCACCGCATAAAAGGAAACCCGTGAATGTCATACCACGACTATAACTATAGTGCTTGGTGGGAGGCAACCCCGCTTTCTAGCACTCTTTTTTCTAGAGATGAACAGGGCTTTTTAGGTAAAAAGAGCGTGGAAAATGAGCTAAAAAACTCTAAGTATGGGGAGAGATACCTGGCATAGGTCGCCAGGTGTTAAACATCAGAAAGAAACATTTTTAGGTGGGTACAATGGGGGGCACCGCGCCAGACCCAATCCATGAAGGAAAAGAATTATATGTGTGTGGCGAGGCAACTGGCACGCACGCGCCAGGTGTGTTTTGACAGAAAAGTTTTAGTCAATGGGTCAAAATTTGGCCCAAGGACCTTAAAATTACTAAAAACCCATGCACCACACTTTGTTTTAAATCCCTATTCATTCTCTCTCACTAAAAATCAAAAGCAAAAAAGCAAATAAAATTTACTCTCCTGCCCTCATTAGGTCGTAACTCCATTCTCCCCTTTTCCCCATTGTTTTCTTCTCCAAGGAATTTGGTGAAGCTAATCTCTTCAACTCAAGTAAGTAGTTTTCTTCTTTTTTGGTTAGTTAATGTTAAAAGCATTCTCCCACACTCTTCTTCCTCAAATTAAAGACCCAAAATCACTATTGTTAGTGAAAACCTTGAATTTCATGATATGGGTTTCATTAGCTTTAATCTCTCGAGTTCTTCCGTGATAATGTGTTATCCTTGTTTAGGTTGCCTATTTTTGGTTGAATTTACTGATTTTATTTTGTGGGGATGAAAGAGGTGATGAACTGAATTTCATGAAATTGGTGGGTAAAGATTTGATTGTAAAATGACAGACTGCATAGTTCTTAAATTCTTGAATGTGAAGAATCTTGAGTTGGTGAAAATTCATGTTAATTGTGGATTGTAGTAAATATCATGCTGGTTGTCGAATGAGTTTATTGTAACTACTTTCAGGTGTGGGTTACTTGAATTATGAATTAAAAGTGGGAAGGTGAAAGGAATAGCCAAAGTGAGGCATTCTTGAAAAGAAGGAAAAAATATAGATGATAGATGTGAATAAAATTGATGAACTTGTTTGTAGTATAAAGTTACTAAATAATTTGTGTTGTTGATATTTGGAAAGATCATGAGGGAATTCTTGCATACCCTATTTTACAAATTCTAATGAGTATGCTAGCGAATTAAGTGTGGGGTCATTTTGCACCCGCTACACCTAATTAGTTAGCCTTTTTGTTCATGAATTAATCTTGTGAAGTTCTTGATTCTTGATTGGCAGGTGTCATGGCATCAAGAGCTCACAAATAAAAGGAAGTATAGATCTCTAAAAAAGGTCTCAAGTTACACCGAAAGGGAATGAAAATGTTAAGTTCATTAGCCGCCAAAGGTACCCTTGATAGGAGGTTCAGAGCCAAGCTATGGAGCCTCATAGGCTAAAGTGGTTCCAAGAACAAAAGGAGGCCAAATATACTCTGGAGAACTGGATTGATGAAGGTCGCTTCACACTTTAGTTCCCTACCATCCACGACAAGGTCCGCAAGTTGGTAATGGGATATGTCTTTGTTGTGCCTGAGGAGTGCAAGCTCACTCTAGTGAGCGAATTTTATGCAAACAGGGACACTTCCTTCAGAGAGAGCACCAAGGTCAAAGTATTGGGTCAGGTGGTTCGTTTCACTGCTAAGACAATAAATGCCTCCTTAGTAAACCTATGGTAGACCCATCCAAGTACATCATTTTACTAGAGAAGCCCTCATATCACAACATTCACCATACACTAAGTGGTGAGCATTCATTACCCTATTGAGAAAGGGACCACAATGGAACTCACTCTACACTCCCATTCTCCTACTTCAATAAGGAGGCAAAAGTTTAGGTGAAGCTTGTTTTTTCCATGATTCTCCTTGGGACACACATAATGGAGATCACTAGAGAGCGAGTCGTATGGGTATACATGCTGATGAAAGCGCTACCAATCAAATTTGGTGCAGTGCTCAGAGATAACATGAGGAGGTCAAGGGACAATTGCAGATGAAAGTATTTTCATGGGAATCTCCTGATTCAGTTTTTGAGAGACGTTGACATTGAGGAAAAAGAGGCAGATCTTCATCTCCCTCTAGTAGGGTACCTGGTAGGAAAGATGATGGATGTCACAAAGGTCAAGGAGCCCATCACTTCTACAGCTTCGCTTCTCACTGTAGCTAATCACCGGATTTGGGGTGATAGCTGAAGAGGTCGCATGTTCGAGATGCTAGAGTTGCAGCAGAGGATCAGAGGTCAGCCTGCCACTGAGGAGGAGATGTCAACCCTGGAAGAGCGGTGCCCACACACTAAGAGTGCAATGTTTATATGCATAGTGAGACTAACTTTTGAGGAGTCGTTGGATGATAATAAGGTAACAGTGCTTATTGATAGGGTTGATGACTTGGACAATGATGAGCAGGATGATGCTACTACAACTGCCATGCAAGTTGATGGCGAGGATGATGATGATGATGATTAGGAGTATAATCCTAATAATGAAGAATGTTCTTAGAAGCCCAAGAAGTTCTTTTTCTCTACTTACTGGATATATTTTCTTGTGCACTAGGGACAGTACACTGTTTAAGTGTGGGGTGGAGGAAAGATTTCCTATTTACTCTTTCTTTGCCTAATTCGTACTAGGCTATAGCATTAGTTTTCATTCCTTGTTGTAGTAGCTCTGCAATTGATTAGGTCTTGTTTGTAATAGATAGTAATGCTGATGACTGTGAACCTAGATGATGCCTTTTTATGTTTGTGATAATTTGCTTGTATTTAGTAGTATGTTTGGTTGGTTTAATTTTAGAGTCAATTATCTTTGTTTTTGTTGTCATAGAGTAGTGACCCTTACCGATGATGGATGGATGACGACCGTCTTACAGGAAAATTAGTCACATTTTTTTATTTTTAGGATAAAGTCATATATCATCCACTTTTATGCTCTTTGACATTCTACTTAACGGCTATGGTAGAGTCAATGAAGTGTTCATCTTAATTGCATAAGTGAGAATTTCATGAGAGACATATAAAGTTCTATAAATTGACTCAAGACACTCTTAGGGGTTAATAATAAAAAAAATTTCATTTAATTTTATTGTGTGAGTATGTAGTTATAGGAAACCGACTAGATTCTGGATGCCATGTGAGGTGAGCTTAATTGTTGTGCTTTGTACATAATGTAGCATCTATAAATTGTCTTAGTGGATGTAGGATGGCTAGTTGTTAAAGAGTATAGAGATCATCAAGGCGTTTCTTTGACAAAGCCATATTTTTCCATGTTTGTTTTATGTTCCTATCCCTAGTTAACCCCCGTTGAGCCATAAGCCTTATTAATTTCTTAGCCAAAACAGTAGCCTATTTACTTTTGTTTTGTGACCTCCTGAATTTTTGATCCAAAGATAGTTTTAGGCACTTTGGGAGATAATAATGAGGAGTCCATCGAAGTAGAAAAAGTTAGGGGAAAGAAAAATGTGTGTAGGATAAGAAGAGGAAAGAGAAGAGAGGTGCCTAAAAAACATGATGACTACTTAATGCTAGAACATTCATAAAAGATTTTAATAGTTGATTATTTTTGTTTAGTTTATAAGCATAAACTAGCAGTCAAGTAGTGAAAAAAAAGGAGGGAGGCATGAAAAGAAAAGAAAAGAAAAAGGGTGAGTTCGGTGAAAGGTGAATAATAAAGGAGAAAGTGGAGGACAAGAAAGATGAAAAATGTCTTAAAGTACTTAGGGTGGTGGTCACTATCAAAGAAAATTCATTCCTACCCGTCCCTTAGCTAACATTACAACAAAAAAAATTATTATGATCTTAATCTCTTGAAATAATTAAGTAGTTTAAATGTACATGAAGGGCAAGCTTATGGTATGTGACATATGTAAAATACATTGTTTGTGAGTCTGAGTGTGTCTTTCTTATTATGTTTCATGTTTTGCATTGATAATTTGAAAGAGTAACATCACTAAAATTGAGGGGCACAAAATTTCTATGTCGGTGTACTATATGTGGCACATTTCATATTTAATCATGTTTGCCCTGTATTGAAAAAATGAGTCTGTTATAGAAGTTATGTAGTCTTAAATGTAAAACTTTGTATGTTCTTGATGTGAATTGCCATAAGCTAATGAACCACTTAATCAAATGCTCTATGCTAGTTGGTTGAGTGAGAATTGATAGAGGTGAAAAGTACTGAGAAAATATGAGTTTATGCATATAATTGAGGATTTTTCGAAAACAAGCAATGGTTTAAGTGTGGGGTGGTGATTTTGGGCATATTCTTATGCCCATTAGCCATGTTTTTGCCCATCTTTTACATTGTTTTGAGTTCATAATTCATAGGAAATGCATAAATTCATGTTTATGTGTGTTCCATGAGCTAATAAATATTTTTAGATGTTTTGTGCACGAAACCAAGGAACAGGACTCAAAAATGACCCAAAGTGTGAAGAAAGAAAAGTTCACAAAAGTTGGCCTTGTGAGATGGCTGGCGTGGCACGCCAACCCCTAAACTTCAGAGAAATATGCACAAAAGTTTGTGGTACGGGTGGCGTGGCGTGGTAGGTCCCTAACTTCGAAGGAAATTTTGATCAACACCTTGGCGGGATGGATGGCGTGGCGCGCCAGTAGCATCCCAGACTTAGAAAATTTTTCGAACACTTTGGTGCTTTGGATGGTGTGGCGCACCAGAGGTGTCAAAATGCCCAGAAATTTGACTAACACCTTGGTGCATTGGTTGGCATGGGGTACCTGAAGCAAAAGTTTATAGAATAATTGAGCTAGACCTGGTGCACTGGGTGGCACGGTGCACCAAACCTATTTCGAGACGGATTTTGCAGATTTTGAAGCTAAATACTTGAGGGCAAAAGCGTCATTTGAGGCCTCACTTATAAATATAATATCTAGGTCATTTTTTAGCTATCTGACATCATTTTCTTTGATCCTATAAAGGGTGTAATGCAGCTTTTTGAGGAGAGACAAGTTCATAACTTAGATTTTTATTCTTTTGTCTATCATTTTATGCTTCGAATGATGATGTCTTTGTTTATCCACTTGAACATGAGTTGCTAAACTCCCATTCTAGGGTTTTTCCTATTGTAGATGGTTGAAGCTTAATAGATTGACTATGCTAGTATTCATTCTTCATTAAAGGTTATTTATATTCACTTATGATAATTGCTTATTCTTTAGATTGATCACCTTTTAAATAAATCTGTTGGCTTTTTGTTGAATTGGGAGAGGAACTAAAAGGGTTAAAAGTAAATATAAAATAGGTATTCAAAGACTCTTGTTCGATTGAGCTCAAGATAGAAGTTGTTGTTAAGGATAGTAATATACCCTTCAACCTTGTTTAGTAGATACATAAGTAGCCACAACCATCGTCTCATTTTTCTCCTGCGAAAATAGGGATATAGGCATTAGGGTTCATGAGATAGTTCTTGGATGCTCGGAAAAGTGTCAAGAAATGGGATAGTACCATGAAACTAGAAACTGTAGGAAGAATTAATCTAGCGTATTGAATTCTTGAAAACTCAACCTGAAGCAGAAGTGTTAATTCCTTAGATTTTCATCGTCATTTGAAGTACAAACACGTTGGCAACAATTTTATTTCATTAGTTCATTTACACTTCAAGTTTAGTAGTTTAATATCCAAACCATTCCCCAATTTTATCTGTGTTTTTCTGAATAATGAAATAAAGTGTTAGCCTTAATGATTAATCTGATAAGTCTTTGCGGGATCGCTAATCGGGATTTCTCTGTCCTATATTACTTGACGACCACGTGTAATAGTGTGCACTTGGGCGACATCAGTGATTGACATTGGATTGAGATACGTGAGTGAACTAAATTCATGAAATATACATGCATGCTATGACATGAAAGGAACTGATAGACATGAACCTGACATGAAACTTAATGGAGTACTTAGGGAAGAAACTGATACCTCATGCTAGAACTGAGCCGAAAGTGAAAAGATGTGGGTATTTAACCATCATATCTGCTTCGTCTTCTAAGGTAGCTCCCTCAACAAACTAACTACTCCAAAAAATTCTTCACTGATGCTACCTGCTTGTTCCTTAGGTTTCGAAGCTGGCAATCAAGGATCTCAACCGGAACCTCCTCATAGGTAAGGCTATCATTCACCCTAATGCTCCCTACAAAAACAACTAAAGTTGGATCACCTAAGCACTTCTTCAGCAGATACACATGGAACACTAGATGCACCGAAACTAACTTCGCTAGTAGCTCCAACTCATATGCCACCTCACCAACTCACCTCAGAATTCTATAAGGACCAACACATTGGGGACTAAGATCCCATTTCTTGCCAAACCTCATAAATCCTTTCATGAGAGACACCTACATAAACAACCAATCCTCAACCTCAAACTCAAGCTCTCTCCTTTTAACATCTGCATAAGATTTCTTATGACTTTGAGTTATTTTCAGTTGTTCTCTAATGAGTTGAACTTTCTTCATAGCCTTATGAACTGAATATGGCCCTATCAACATAGCGTCACCTACTTCCAATCATCTTATTGGTGATCTACACCTCAAAAGGAGCCATCTGAATGCATGAGTGATAATTGTTGTTATAGAAAAAACTTAATGAGAGGAAAGTGATCATCCCAAATACCCTTAAAATCAATCACACATGCTATGAACATGTCCTCAATATTTTGAATGGTCCACTCAAGTCATCTACAGTCGGAACGCATAATCAGCCTTGATATCGCAGTACACCATCTCCCCTTGGGAGATAGAAATTTTCTAATTCTGGACAGATTCGTTCAACCTCACTGAGATAGGATCCTCATCTTCCCTTTATTTAACCTTTTTCACCAATGAAGATTCCGACCTATTTTGAACAATAACACCACCATCCAACGAATTTGTACATTCATCACCAACTTTTTTCTCCCATTTTTGACATGGGACAAACTCTCCATGGATAGCCTTCTAAGAGTATCTGCCACTAGATTCTCCTTGCTCGGATGATAAAGGGAACTCATGTCGTAGTCCTTTAGAAGCTCTAGCCATCTCCTTTACCAAAAATTTCGGTCCTTTTGAGTAAACATATATTGAAGGCTCTTCTGGTCCCTGAACACATCCACATGCACCCCATACAAATAGTTCCTTCAAATCTTCAAGGAAAACACCACAGCTACCAACTCTAGGTCATGTGTAGGGAAATTCTTCTCATGAGTCTTAAGTTGACTAGAGGTAAGCAATGACCTTACAATGCAACATCAACAAACAATCAAGACTAACCCTAAAAGTATCACAATACACTATAAAGCTATTTATGCCCTCCGATAGGGTCAGTACTGGGTGTCACGCCCCGCCTTGGGGGGTATGACTGGCACCTGGTTCCCTATTAGGACTTGAACTGCTAGACTACTGAGCCTAAGCACATCTGGTACCTGGCTGGCTCTAACTCAGATTCACGGAATCAACTGGCTATATAACGGTTGTAAATACAGCCCCCGGCCGGCTAGGCCTATAGCCACCTGTACTATAACATCAGCTAACTAGACTCACATACATATAGGGAAACCTATACGAGCCGACCAGGCCACCATGCTGACTAGTTACTTCTAAATCAAATTAAAAGATGCTAAACTGCTACGTGACCGACAAGGTCACCACTACTAACAGGATATGGCCCCACACGGCCAACATAATCAACAGTACTAAACAACTAAACATACGCACGACCCCACACGACCGGCACAACTAACCACAGGGAGATATATATACACAATCCACAAGCCTCTAAGAATACTGATAAGATGGTCGGGACAGGGCCCCGACCTACCCGCTAATACAACAAAAAGAAAATGATATAAACCTCTAAATATCCAAGCTGCGGATGACGGGGAGGCGTGACTCTGCGGCGCTGAGATCACGAGGATCGGCTCCTCGTCTATAATTTACTGCAGGCAAGTAATGCAGCGCCCCAAATGGGCGTCAGTACCACTGGTACCAAGTATGTAAAGCAAACTGAACACAGCTGAATATAAACACTTAATGCTAATAATTAAGAAGGTAGAAAGTATCTAAGCTATCTGGACTGGCGGAATCTGAAATAAGCTTATCTGTACTTAAGGTAGGTAGAAGCATACTGTCGTAATGGCGACCTGCTGTCTATCGAATAATAGATATAAAGTATATACATATATATAACAAACAAGGACCTATACCAGCCCCATAAGCCGGAAGGTGCCAACCAACACACAATCTATATACCTCTACCCGGGTCAAAACCATCCAAAAATAAATCACTCACTCATAACCTTACATAACTGAGCACCTCCTCAGAAGCCCCCTTGGGTCTGAAGCTTGGGCTATGGCCTCTGACTATAACTATGTCTGATTCCGGAGGACTCCTGCACTATAAACTATAATCTTTATATGTATATGTATGCCAATCTTCCCCTTGGTGCAAGCGCTCGACAAGGTAAGCTATCTTTGCTATCTTGATCAGCCTGATATGGGAATCTTTGCATCCCATCTTCGTCCTACTGCGGATAGCATGCCACTCCTCGGAGTGACGTATCCTCACCATCTGGCGGGCGAGTCGACACAGCTATTAACCCAGGGAAGGACGCTCTTAAGTGCCCTAATAGCACAAATAGGTCTCAACAAACAATAATCACGTATAGCAAGCATGTTCAATTTGAAAATACTATCCATGTTTTGATATTCTATTCTGAATCTCTTTTCTACATTAAACTGATTCTGTTACTGAGCTAACTGTATTAAACTAATTTCTGGCTGTCTGATACTGATTTACTGACTTTTCTTCTGAATATAGCATAATAACATAAAACATGCTTGTTGGAGTCATATTGGACTCAATACTACCGACTTCGAGTATTCTTTCTTCTAGAATTCACGCTATTTTCTATACTAGGATTACTAACTTGCTGAAGGAACTAACTTTACATACCTTCGCTTCAGTTTCCCTACTAACTTGCGTAGCTCGGCAACACTAAGCTATTCCTCCCAACTGCATTCATATATATGTCAATTAGAGCTGAATACGCTAATATTCGGAAAGAAAATCTCACTTTCAATATATATATATAGCCCAAACTTTCACGTATCGAAAAATGGAAAACTCGCTATTTCTCGAACGTCCAGAAGGAAGAATACTCACTTAAGGGCTAGGAGTATATTGACACTGATTTGGAGCACTTCCACTTACCTTAGCTACGTAGCACGGCTTGATTCGTGGCCGAGATTTCATGAAACTAAATCGTAGGAATGCTCATATTGCTTAATACTCCGGTATCTATGATTAATTTAAGTTTGGACCGCGTTTGATGGCGTAATCGGAAGGGAAATATCAATGGAACCTTCGTGCTCTCTTCTCCACTGGTTTTACCCTACGTTTCTCACTTTGGAAATTATGAAAATTTCATTTCAGCCGAAGTTGGAAGCTTTTATACTTGGGCCTGGACAGGGCCTCCGTGACATAGCGCCAACGCGTAGGCCCTCCCTCCGTGGCACGTTTCCATCGTGGAGGGGCTTTGCCCGGCTCCTCCCGCGATGGTTCATTGAATCTCCTATCCGGTCTTTCCCTGACCTTTTCTAGCATGTATGACATTTCCAAAACTCTTAACCAACATGCGAATAGGTCATCTACACATGTTGAGAATTTACGAAGTGTAACATCCTCCTCCCCCCTTAAGAACATTCGTCCTCAGATAGCAAACTTCCTAATTATAGGAACCCTCGACTTACTCAACTTATTCTTAGAAAACTTGGCGAGTTTCCCCTGTAACATGGACTATCTCAAAAATGCGAAATGTAGAAAAGTCCAATACAGGTACTCCACACAATACCATAGCATTCATCACACAAAAGATTGGAATCGATTATCTCATTTATACATATAATATAAGTCACTACATAATATAACAATACTAACATCCCTCTTTATTGACTAGGCTTGAAACAAGTTAGGATATGCGGTTTTCATATCTTCCTCTTGCTTTCGAGGTCATATCTTCTCGGTTCCTATTACTCCATATCACCTTGACAGAAGCAATATCTTTAGTTCTCAATCTACGAATCTGTCTGTCTAAGATGGCTACTGGAACCTCTTCATAGGCCAGCTCTTCCGTAACACGGACATCTGGGTGGGACTGCTCTGGATGGGTCTCAGATGCACTTTCTTAGCATGGACACGTGGAAAGCGGGTGAACGGACTCTAGTTACAAGGTAAGTTCAACTCATTGCCACTTGGCCTATTCTTCGGCGAATCTAATAAGGCCAAACAAATCTCGGCTGAGCTTTCGCTTTCTTGCCAATTCTCATCACTCCTTTTATTGGAAGACTTTCAAGAATACCCAGTCATTCACATTAAATTCCACGTTTACGCGCCGCATCAGCATACGATTTCTGGCGGATTTGTGCAGTCAGTAGGCGTTCTCTGATAAGCTTTACCTTCTCCTCTGACTGTTGAGATAATATCTGGCCCAATCAGCACTGACTCTCCCTTCCAAACTAGAAAAGCGCGGCCTACATTTTCGCCCATACAATGCCTCAAGGGCGCCATCTGGATAGCTGAGTGATAACTATTATTATAAGCAAACTCAATTAGTGGCAAATGCTCGTCCCAGCTACGTCCAAAGTCTAGCACACACGCCGTAGCATATCCTTGAGCATTTGAATAGTGCGTTCCGCTTGTCCATAAATACGAGGGTGGAATGTTGTGCTCAAGTGTCTAACGTTCCAGACCTCTCTGAAATTACTGCCAAAATCAGTTGTAAATTATGCTCCTCATTAGATACTGGAGCAACATGTAATCTAACTATTTCTCTGATATACAATTCGGTGTAATCTTCGGCATAGAAAGTAGCTTTACTGGCAGAAATGGGCTGATTTCAAATCGATCTGTCAACCATTACCCAAATGGAATCATGTTTATGCCTGGTATGGGGTAATCCTGCTACAAAGTCCATAGTTACTGATTTCTACTTCCAAAGAGGCACAACTATGTCTTGAGTCAATCCGTTTGGTTTCTGGTGTTCAGATTTTACTTGCTGGCAGTTAGGACCTTTGAGCTACAAATTACGCTATTCCCTTCTTCATTCACGGCTGCAGTAGATTTCTTTCATATCATGGTACATTTTAGTCGAACCTGGATGGAGGGAATGACGGGCATAGTGTACATTGCCCATAATCTACTGGCTAAGTCTTGCAACGTCTGGAACGCAAAGGCGATCTTTATATCTCAACACTCCATCCTCGGTTACATAAAACTCTTGCTCGCACCTTCAGAGTCTCACGGAACTTTGCTATTCCTCGTGGGTTTGGTAATTGCTGCAAAAGTGGAAAATCCTTCCACACCTTACGTAGTACTGGCTAACCCCAGGGAAACCGCGTGCCTTGGTCGGAGTGGTAGGTTCTGGGCCATCTTTTTACTGCCTTCTATTTTATGTGTATCTATCTGTATACCAACCTCGACACAATGTGACCAAAGACTACTAAATTCAGCCAGATTCACCTTTAGAGGGAATTGGCATGTAATTGACTTGATCATACTGATTTACCATACCGGAGACTGACAAGTAATCTCTCTGTATAGCTAGAGCTTATCTGGCCTTATGGCCACATGCTATGCCACTCACTGCAAGGGTGTCTGCCATGACTGTCTGCCACACCATGTGCATGTATCGATCGGGGAGGATCTGATAGTGATCATGATCTCTAATCTGGCTGAATAACTGAATGGCTTGGCCAGGACCCGAATGCTGAAATAGTCTAACAATGCTCTAAATGTCCTACTCGGACATCTGTAGCTCATGCATAATTGCAGAGGTGTGGATAGCTAACTTCTTTTTATTCTAATTGAACAGCTGGCAGAAGAGTTTGGGCTTGAGTCAGATTTACTCTCGGGCGATCCGTTCCTGGATCTTCATAGGGAACCTACCGATTTCCTTATCTTAGAAAACACTATGCTAGCGAGTACTACCAATTCCTCATGCATGGTTCGTATCCACTCGGATCCTATATTGCTGCACTAGGAAATTCTCAGTCTTTTGGTAACTTTGTAAAGATGGCCCCCCCCTCCTGAGTTATATACTTGAACATTTTAAATGGCTAGGGTACTGGCCCGTCACTGGCTACTGCTGTGGAACCTTCCTTAGGGTACTCACGATTTTTGTCTGACTGGACGGCTGGCGGGCTTGCAGGGTGTTTTTACATGATAACTACTGGAGTCGACTAAAGTGCGACTCACCTATAAGATGGAAAAATGATGTCTTTGAGTCTTAACATATTGGAGAATTCTGGTGTTGCTAACCTCCCTCTGGAATATGCTTAGTCAGTCTCTATTTCTAGTTCAGCACAGGCGATAACGTTACTGGTCTTTAGGGATGCTTCCTGCTAATACGAAACCGGAAATTTGGTCGTTAGACCGTCTAACTACGCCCGTATCGTCATCCACGATTGAAGCTGCTAAATCTTGTGAAGCCGAGAGTCTGATCACGGCAACAAGCATGTAAGTCCATTAACTCAATAAACTGGGAATTGAGAAAGTTTTTGTGACTTCATACGTGAATCACACTTACCCACTTGCTTTTGGCAGAGATACTGCGGTGTCTGTATATATTTCCTAGCGGCTAACTGAGAATCTGTGTATTGTAACCCCTATGGCCATTCTCCGCGGCATATTTCTATGTTAATATATATATACAACTACAGCCTGGCGTACTGAATTTTTGTAATAATACGTAATTTCTGACATACTTTACAGAATTTCATACCGCACGTGATATACGCTTCTACGGTCTAATGATATCTCTTTGTCCTCTCGTACCATTTCCTTGGGTTTTCGTCCCATTCCGGAAGCAACAAACACATGCACTTTAGCTATAATCTGCTATTTAGAATGTCTCCACTCTTACAACGTGGGGTCAACATTCGCACCTTGTGGCCATACTTGGCACTGTTAAGGGCCCGTGACTATCTATTGAACCTTGCCTCTAGGCCACACTAGATTAAAGTCTACGGGTCGGCACCCTCTTTGCCTTCTCCTTAGGAGGACGTACCGCAACATTCTAAACTACAATCTTACGTCTCTTATGCGTGAGTCCGGAGCTTAGTCCTTAATACACGATATTCTCTCAATCTGGAGGTGAATCTAATTTCCCCTAAAAATCTGGTTTCCTGCTTCTTCCCCCTTATCTTTCTTGGGTGAGCTCTGGGTTCAACGTCACACACATACATTGTCAATAAGGTTACTGGTCAAGTCTCGGCCTATACTTCTTACGGCTTGCGGTCGGACCCATCGATTCATATGACCTCTCTACCTTTCGATATCTCAACATAAATCATAGCTATTATCTTGCGAGGTGTACCGTTATTAGTGTGTTATGGTGGACTCGGCCTTTTCTGACTCGAACTTAACTGTTACTAGGTTCATCTTTGAAAGGTCCTTTACCCACTTCGGGTAAGCTAATAGTCTTACTCGCTCTTTTGACTTATTACTATGAGAAATTACGCACAACACGTAATCATAGGGGCTCACTTACTCCTTCTAACACTTTAAAATCAGCAATCCATCTTCATACGCTTACTTTGGGCAACATCGCTCAATCCTTATGCCCTTTTCTTCTTGGAATCAAAACTAAGAAGTGGGAACTTACGCAGCGAAACAAAACATGGAACAGTACCATATCTGAAGGTGGAGGTGGAAATCCTACATTCCCTCTCTTACTCACACCTATCGATAATCTAATATTGTCTATCATCTTAATAAGATCTCTTATATATTTAACGAGATAAAATAAACTCGTTTATACGCTATGCTCGACTTCCTATTCTGAAGTTATCGATATATCTTGGGGATGAGTACCGATAAAGGTATCACATTAGGAGGTCCCTAATACCTCCTCCACCTTTCTTGTAGTTACCTTGTAACTGGCTGGTGCCCTCTCTCGGTTGCATTATCTGATCTTCTGTCTGGGATAGGATATCGGCTGATACGACTTGTATACGTATTCCAAAGAGTATGGTAAGTTTTAGTGACTCAACCCTATACTTTGTACCGCTCTACGGCACGGCGAATAGAAGAAAGAGCCCAACCATCCTACCATGCCTTGCAGCCTCCTGCCTATAGTATGTGGTGCACAACACATCCTGGAGCAAGACTCTACTTAGCACGGCTTGCAGACTCCACACAGGACATGACCTTCTACGATACCAAGTTTATCACGCCCCGCCTTGGGGGTATGACGCTTTGGTGCCCTATTAGGACCTGAACTGCTAGACTACTAAGCTTAAGCACATCTGGTACCTGGCTGGCTCTAACTCAGATTCACAGAATCAACGGGCTATATAACGGTGTAATGCAGCCCCCAGCCAGCTAGGCCTATAGCCACTGTGCTATAACATCGATAACCAGAATCACATACATATAGGGGAAACCTATGCCGGGCCGACCGGGCCACCACCTTTGACTAGTTACTTCTGAATCAAAATAACATATGCTAAACAGCTGCAATGACCGAAGGTCACCACTACTAACTGGATATGGCCCCATAAGGCCAACATAATCAACAGTACTAAACAACTAAACATACGCACGGCCCCACACGATCGGCACAACTAACCACGGGGAGATATATACACAATCTGCAGAAGCCTCTAAGAATCTTTTACGATAAGATGGTCGGGACAGGGCCCCGGCCTACCATACTATACAACAAAGAAAATGATATAAACCTACGAATATCAAGCTCCGGATGACGGGAGTTGATGACTCTGTGGCCCAGCAGGATCACGAGGGGATCGGCTCCTCGTCTATAGGTACTGCAGGCCAAGTATTAACGCCCCAGCGGGCGTTAGTACCACTGGTACTGAGTATGTAAAGCAAACTGAACACAACTGAAATATAAACAGCAATACACTGTGAATTCGAAGGCGAAGATATCTGCAAACTGTCTGGACTGGTGGAATGCGAAATAAGCTTATGTTTTGTACCGAAGGTAAGGTAGAAGCCTATGCAGTCGTCATGGCGACCTGCTGTATATCAACTAATAGATATAAAGTATATACATATATATAACAAACAAGGACCTATACCAGCCCCCATAATCCGGAAGGTGCCAACCAACACACAATCTATATACCCCTACCCGGGTCAAAACCATCCAAAAATAAATCACTCACTCGCCTCAACTCTCCGAGCACCTCCACCGGCCCCCTTGGGTTTGCAGCTCGGGCTATGGCCTATGACTATAACTGTGTCTGAGTCTGGAGGACTCCTGCAATTGTAAACTGTAATCTGTATTTGTATACGTATTTTGTAGTGCCCACAGGCGCAAGCGCTCGACGGGGTAAGCTATCTTGCTATGCTAGTCAGCCTGATATGGGGAATGCTGCATCCCATCTTCGTCCTGCTGTGGACGGCATGCCACTCAACAGGTGACATATCCCTCACCCTCTGGCAGGCAAGTCGACACAGCTATTAACCCAGGGGCGGCGAGGACGCTCTGGTGCCCTCATAGCACAAACAGGTCTCAACAAACAATAATCACGTATAGGAAGCATGTTCAATCTGAAAATACTATCCATGTTTTTGATATTCTATTCTGAATCTTTTTCTACATTAAACTGATTCTGTTACTGAGCTAACTGTATTAAACTAATTTAAACATGCGATACTGATTTATTGACTTTTTATTCTGAATATAGCATAATAACATAAAACATGCTATTTGGATTCTTATTGGACTCAATACTCGACTATTATTCTTTCTTCTAGAATTCACGCTATTTGCTATACTCGGATTACTAACTTTCCGAAGGAACTAGCTACATACCTTCGCTTCGGATTTCCCGACAAACTGGCGTAGCTCGGAGTCGATACTTCCGCTATTCCTCCCAAGCTTTGCATTCATATATATGTCAATTAGAACTAAATACGCTAATATTCTGAAAGAAAATATCACTTTCAATATATATAGCCAAACTTTGGCTTATCGAAAAACAGTCGAAAACACGTTATTTCTCGAAAGTCAGAAGGAAGAAATACTCACTTAAGGCTAGGGTATATTGACGCGATTTGGAGCAATTCCACTTACCTTAGCTCATTCTTACGATGATTTGACGGCGAATTTCACGAAAATAAATCCGTAGGAATGCTCCTTAGCTTAATACCTCGGTATTTGGAGTTAATTTAAGTTTGAACCGTGTTTGACGGCGTAATCGGAAGGAAATTTTAATGGAACCTTCGTGCTCTCTTCTCACTGGTTTACCCTCTATTTCTTACGGAAATTATATGAAAATTTCATTTAAAATCGAAGTTGGAGGATTTTTATACTTGGGCTTGGGCGGGGCCTCCATGACACGGCGCCAAGCGCGGAAGTCTCCCTCCGTGGCACGTTGCCATCGCGGAGGAAGGCTGCCTCGGCTCCTCCCGCGATGGTTCGACGAATCTCCTATCGGTCTTTCCCCGGGCCTTTTCCTAGCATGTATGGCATTCCAAAACTCTTAACCGAATATGCGAATAGGCCATATACATGTCGAGGGAATTTGCAGGTGTAACACTGGGGAAAAAGAGAGTCGAGCCTTTAACTCCTAAAAACTCTTCTCACAAGCATCCGACCATTGAAATTTGACTTATTTTTGGGTCCAAATTTGTCAACGTGTGGAAATGGATGAATATCCCTCTACGAACCTCTTGTAGTAGCCAGCTAAATCGAAAACGCTCCTAATATTTGTAGGACTGACAGGTCTAGGCCATTTCTTCACCACCTCTATGTTTTGAAAGTACATTTGTATACCATCACTAGACACCACATGGCCCAAGAATGCTATTGAATTCAACCAAAATTCACACTCATTGAATTTAGCAATGGCGGCAATCCTTGAAAGTCTACAACACAATCCTCAAGTGAGCGGCATTCTCTTCCTTGCTCTAAGAGTATATTAGGATATTATCAGTAAAGACAATCACGAACATTTCCAAATACTGTTTGAACACACTGTTCATCAAGTCCATAAAAGCTATAGGAGCATTTGTTATTCCAAAAGACATAACTACAAACTTATAGTGACCATACAAAGTCTGAAGGCTATCTTCTAATGTCATTCTTCCTAACTCTGAGCTAATGATAGCCGAATCTGGAGGTCTATTTTGTTAATGCTTGAATCCTTGAAGCTGGTAAAATAGCTCATCAATCCTGGGGAGGATTTTGTTTTTATTGTGACCTTGTTCAACTGCGATAATCCCAACACACATCCTACGAGAACCATCTTTCTTTCAAACAAAGAGAAGCTGGGCACCCTATAGAGACTGACTAGTCTACATTGAAACCACTTATCCAAGAGATCCTTCAATTGCTCTTTCATCACGAGACGAGATGGGACCCCAAATTGAGACATAGGAACTAGAACCACGAATGGCTCTAAATTAAGGCTTATGGCATGAACATGATCACTAAAGAACATTCATTAGTGGAATCTGATAAATGAAACATGAATAAGAAGAAGTCTGAATACATAGATATCATCATAAACAGTCGGCACTCGACAAAGATGATAATCATAATGTCTGATAAGCCTTTACTACATGCATTGAGCTAATGGAACAACATCGCCAACTAGCTCGCTAAAGTCTGAAACTTAATATAACATAACTCAACACTAAACTGAAGGTCTTCGGAAGATGAGGACTCACCAATGATGGGAAACTGACAAACTAACTTGTGGGAGCTGGAGTAACGACAGGACTAGGTATGATCATCCAGACCTATATCATGAAATGTCTGACATAGAGTATGCGGTTAGTACTTTGGAATGTCTTGACTATGCAAGAGTAAAGTAAAACATCTTTGAGTAACTATTAACTAAAGTCATGCATATAAACATATATCATAAGATCATGAGAGTAAGGACTGTATGCTGAAATCTAAATTTGTAACATGTATAATCAAAAGATAAATATCATATCTAAAAAGAATGACCCAAAGCTAAAATAGAAATTATACAACTTGTCATAGATAAAATCATAAGTAAAAGCTCGTAAACTAATCATTAGGTCAAACCTACTAAAAAAAATATAATATCGTAAGTCACAAACATGAATAACTGAAATTATGAGGAACAATGGGAGACTCATCATAATCGACAACATCACGATGGAAGCTTCGCGATACCCCAGCTATGACACTCCCGAGTTGGCGGAGCTATCTAAAACCTCATCGGGGCTAAAGATGCTACCATGATATTGATTCAAGAGTTGAAGGCCCTCGGGTGGTTGGGGAAACCCTCTTGAGAGGTCCCAATATAAATATAACTACGTTGCTGCGTAGTTCTGATATCAGGGGACCTCGGAACCTAAGCCTACTTGGTGCCTAGACACTACTCCCAAAAACATGCATAGTGCTCCGTCATTTTTCAACGAAGCGAAACCATCATTTTTCAACGAAGTTGGAAATCATGAACCCCACATGCATAGTCTGAAACTTGAACATGCAGGTCACTTGACACCAAAACATATCATAAGTTGTGGTGGGAATGTTGACTCCAAATCATATGATAAGTTGATCTTATTAACCTTGGTCAGATCATAGAAAAATATACTTAACTTGCGGGGATTGCCCAAATCTTAAATCATGCATACTTGGAAATAGACTTGATAAGTCAAAATCATAGATTCATACATGGGTAATTTTGTAAATATTCATTCAGGCTAGATATCTCATCATACTTGAAATCATGAATCATAAACTTGACTTTTAAAACTACTTGAATATTTGGACATGATTTTCAAAAACTGAAATTATGAATTTATAATCAATTTATGTATAAAATATTAAGAACTTAATTCAATACTTACAATAATAATAGAAATAACCAAGTAAAGATTAAAAAAAGAGAAATTAAAAAAAACAAAAAATTATAAATTTGAATTAAGACGAATTCATGAACTTGAGGAGAAATTTGTGCATTAGAGTGAAAGGAAACTCACATTCATAGCCGCACATACCTTGGTAAAAATTTGAGTCAAACTTGACTCTAAATGCCCAAGATATTTTGAGAGAAGAATTGATAGGGTTCAATATTGATCCTCAAAGGAACTTCTAAACTTGCATGCATGGGAGTTGAATGAATTAGAATAGGTTAATATCCCTTATTACACATCCTTGAGCTTAGCAGCGTGGAATTAGGTCTTAGGATCTTAGGAATTACGTAAATAGCGTTACTGATTTCACAGGAAAAATGATACTGCTAGGTACCGCGACTCATACAACAAGTCATCCTTCTCGACCACGACTTGTTTCATTGCTCGTGCAACCCTCTACTTTTCCCCCAATATACGATCTTCAAACCACGACTTTACAGAGGTCATTGCGTCACAATGACTCAATACTTCCACCCGTTGTCACCAGTCTTCATATATACTTAGCTTCTAGAATTCCCACAATGAGTCCACACAACGAGTCGTTACTTGTTATAATTGGTCGTAGTACCCTTTCGTTGCCACTAAATCCAAATATTGAACCTTTCTGAACTTCACCGAATGACTCATCATAATGATTTGTTACTTGATGGCAGGTTACTTGACTTCCGTTGGTTCTAGGGAAAACTGGACTGCTGGCTCATGGCATGGCAATTAACAGGTCATTGTTCTCCACAACTGTACACCCCGTAAAATTCCGACACATAGATGGCCTATTCGCATGTTGGTTAAGAGTTTTAGAATGCCATACATGCTAGAAAAAGGTCCGGAGAAAGATCGGACAAGCGCCAGAATCGGCGCGTCGCAAGGCAAAATGCGACTTGTAAATCGCATTCCAAGAATGCGACTTATAAATCACATTCAGGAATGCGACTTATAAGTCCAATTTATATATAAAGTCCCCACTTCGGTCCATCTCGCTAACATCAAATAATTTCGGAAACGTGAGAGAAAGCGAGAGGATATGAAGGTTTTGATAATTTATCACTCTTACGCGTCAAGCGTAGTCCAAATTCAAATTAACCTCGAATACCGAGGTATTTGGCAGCAGAGAGCATTCCTATGGATTGGTTTCGCGAAATTCGGCCGACAAACCGTCAAGGCTACCAAGCTAAGGTAAGTAGAATTGCTCCAAATTAGTGTCAATGTGCTCTTAGCCTTAAAGTGAATACTTCTCCCTTTGGACTTCCGAGAAAATAGCAAGTTTTGACCGTCTTTCGATAAGCCTAAGTTTAGGCTATAAATATACCGAAAGTGACGTTGTCTTTCAGAATAGTGATGTATTTAGTACTAATTGACGTATATGTGAATGCGGTTGGGAGAAATAGGCTGGAGTGCGGCCGAGCTTACCGTCCGATGAGTCGAGATAACTCAAGGTTAAGGTATGTAAAGCCATTTCCTTCGGCAAGTTACTAACTCTAGCCTAGCATAATTCAGTGAACTCCGTAATAGAATTTCCCGGAGTTGAATATTAGGTGTGCAAAGTTGATAGAGATGCGGTTGCGTTGGTTGTATCATACTCGGCCCGAAAGATATATTAGAAAAAGTATGCGCCAAGTGAGTTAGCATTCAGATTCATTATAGCCTATTATATGATTAGCAAGCATGTTGTTAGAATAATATGATACAGATACTCAGAATAAAAGTTAGTAAGTAAAACTAGATAGACCGAGACGGTATCACGGCTCACAGTTAGCATTCAGACGGATGATATGCGGCTGAATCCCATTAAGCAGAGACAGATAGTATCTTGGCTACAGATTAGCCTTGCAGATAGATAAAGATCACAGATTCGGTATGAAAGCAGTATAAGAATCAGTATAATACAGAAGAGATCGAGAATAAGAAATCAGATTTTAGATAGTACTTTTGATTAAACATGCTTGCTATTTATGTGCCTATTGTTTTGAGACTTGGTTGACATGTGAGGCACCCTGTTGAGCATCCTCGCCGCCCCCTGGGTTGGTAATCGTGTCACCCACTGGGCAGGTGGGTTACGTCACTCCAAGGAGTGGCATGCCGTCCCCAGTTTGGACGAAGATGAGATGAAGCTTTCCCATATCAGGCTGGCCAGCATTATTATACGAGAAAGCCATGTTGTGCGACTAGCGCCCAGGAGCAGAGTACAGATTCATGCGCATGATTATACAGAAAGCCCTGTTGTGCAACTAGCGCCCAGGGAGCAGGTACAGATACGGTTTCAGATACAGATACAGTACAGAGTCCTCCCGGACTCAGGCACGGTTATTGCCCGCAGAGGCTATGGCCCGAGCGGAGACCCAGGGAGGCGGTAGAGGTGCTCGTAGTTAGTAGATGAGTGGAGTGACTTATTTTTGGCTGGTTTTGACCCGGGTAGGGGTATATAGATTGTTTGCTTGCTTGGCACCATCCGGCTTATGGGGGGTTGGTATTGGCTCTTGCTTGCTATATATATGTATTTATGTGCTATATACTTGCTAATAGACAACGAATTAAACGCGTCTGCAGGTACGCTCCTGCCCTATCAGTACAGAAAGGTTTGATTCAGTTTATATCAGTTCTTCAGATTCAGTTATCTCCTGCTATACAGAATTGCTAGTTATGTTATCTATATTCAGGTGTTTTCAGTTGCTTTGCATACTCGGTACCAGCGGTAACCGCGCCCGTGGTATTGCATTACTTACTGTAGGTACTCATGAGCAGGAGGCGATCCCTCGTGATTCCAGCCAGCTGCCAGAAGTCATCAGCTCCTGTCATCCGGAGCCTGATATTCAGAGGTGTAGTTTATTTCCTTTGGTTGTGCAGTACGGGTAGGTAGGAATTTTGTCCCAAATCATTTCTATCATTACTCATAGAGGCTTGCAGATTGTATATATTTATCTCACTGTGGTCAGTTGAGCCCGGTAAATTGTGAGGCCGTGCGGTTGTTATAGTTGTTTAGTATTTCTGTTTATGTTGGCCGTGTGGTCGCCAATTTTGATAGTAGTGGTGACCTTGTCCGGTCACGTAGTTGTACGAGTACTCTTTTATGTTGAGTTTCGAGATGATAGACAGCATAGTGTGCAATAGGCCCGCATAGGTTCCTTGTTATGAGTATGTTTTTGGTTAGGTATTACAGGCACAGGTGGCTATAGGCCCAGTCGACGGAGAGCTGTATTTACGGCCGTTATATAGCCCTTTGTTTCCAAAAATGCGAGATTAGAGGCTAGCCGGGCACCAGGATGGCCTTAGGCTCACCGGTTAAGCGATCCCGAGGTCCTACTAGGGCACCAGGTGCCAATCATACCCCCAAGGCGGGGCGTGACAAACTTGGTATCAGAGCAGGTCGTGTCCCAGGAGTCTGCAAACCGTGCTAAGTAGGTCTTGTCTATGTCATGTGTTGCACCACATACTATTGGCGAGGAGTGCAAGGCATGATAGGATGGTTACTCTTTCTTCTCGATCAATTATTGCTATAGAGCGGTACAGTATAGGGTTGAGTCCTAAAAACTTACCATATTCTTTGAATACAGATACAAGTCAGACCAGCGATATCTCGTGAGCGAGAAGATCGGAATGTAGCAACGGAAGGGCACCGGCCCGGTTACAAGGTAATTACAGCGGCGGGAGGAGGTATCAAGGGACCATCCAATGTGATACCTTTATCGGTACCATTCCCAGTATATTTTTATAGCTTTAAGTAGGAAGTTAGAAGCATAACGCACACACGAGTTGACTTATTTATTATATATATAAGATCGGTCAAGATATGAACAATATCGAGACTATCGAGATAAGTGTGACAAAGAGGGAAATGCAGGATTCCTATATCCATCTTTTCAGATGTAGTACAGTTTTATGTTTCCGTTTAGTTGCAAAAAAAAAAAAAAAGAAAAGGGGGCTATTCTGCCTTTTGATTTTGATTTCAGTATAGTAAAAGGCATAAGAAATTGGTGAGGTTGCCCAAAATAGCGGTAAGTGAAGATGGATCGATTAATTCCAGTAAGTGTTAGAGACGTAAAGAGCCTCTATGATTACATAAGTAGTGCGAGACCCTCATGGTAATAAGCCAGAAGAGAAAGTAAGACTGCTAGCTTAGCAGGTGTAAGACCTGTATCAGTGATAGTGCCTAGTAATAGTCAAGTTCGGAAGGAAAAAGGCCAGAATCCGCCATTTACGCTAACAACAGCAAGACATACCTGCAAGATAATAGTTATGGTTTCGATTGTGATACCGAAAGACGAGGAGGTCTTGTGAATCAGACCAAGGACTGACTGTAAGCTAGAAAAAGTATGAGCTGAGACTTGATCAGTAACCTTATTAACAATAAAAGGCGGGGTACCTTGAATCCCCGAGGAATTCAGCTTAAGTAAGATGGGGAAGAACGGGAGTACCGAGATTTGGTGGGAAATAGAATCACCCCCAGATTGATAGAATATCATGTATTAAGGAATAAGCCTCGGACTGACAGCTAGGAGACAGTAAGATTGCGGTTCAGAATGCTTGCGGTATGTCGCCTACGGAGAAGTTAAGAAACTACCGATACGGGGAACTCTAATCTATTGTGGCCTAGAGATATGGCCCAGCAGACAATCGTGAGGCTCTCAATATAATTCCAAGTAAAGGCCTAAGATTCGAATGTTGACCCACATTGCAGAGTGGAGAAATCGCAAACAACAGACTATAACTAAAGTGTATATGTTTGTTACCTACAGAATGGGGTGACAATACAATGAAATCATAAGAAGGCGGGGAGGTATTTGTAAACCGTATTAGAAGCAGTATATCATGTACAGTATGAAATTTGGCAAAGTATGTCAGAGATTACGTATCACTACAGATTCAGTATGTATTGTACGTAGTTATTGATATATATATATATATGTACAGACAATAGATATCTTTGTGGCCGATTGCCAATAGGGTTACAATCCCTCGAGACTCTGATTAGTGCCAAGAAGTGTATACGGAACGTACAGCAGGACCCCTCATAAAAAAGAGAGAAGAGAAGAGAAGGGGCAGGTTAAGTGTGATTTACGTATGAAGCCATAGAAACTGTCTTAGTTTTCATTTATTGAGTTAATGGACTTATATGTTTGATGCCAGATCTAGGCTTCGAAGCTTACAAGAGTTATGCTTGAATCGGGTGGTTAGATGATAAAGGCGCAATTAGACGGTCTGACGACCAGCAGCGCCTGTATTAGCAGGAAGCGCCCCTAAAAGATCAGTAACATTATCGCATGTGCTAGAACCAGAATTAGAACCGAATAGGCATACTTTAGGAGTTAGCAATACGGAATTTTTCCAATATGTTAAGTGGTCGTCGTCGTTTTCCCAACCTTGTAGGTGAGATTCGACCTTAGTCAACCTAGCAGTTATTACATGGAACACCCACAAGTCCAGACAAGCCCGTGGGCACCCCAAGAAAGGATCCACATCAATAGTCAGTGACAGACTGTGCTAGTGGTTCTCGTAAGATATTGAGATCTGAGCCCTAACGAGAAGACCAGTCTTTACGAAATGGCTCATAAGACCGAGAATTTCCCAGAACAGTAATATAAGTCAAGTGGATGCATAAGGCGTAAGAAATTGGTAGTACTCTGCTAGCACAGTGTTTACTAAGACAAAGAGATCGGTAGACTCCCGAAGTGAATATCAGAGAGATTGATCGCCTGAGGGTAAGTCGATTAAGCCTAGCTTTACAGTTGTTCAAAGTAGAATAGCAAAGCAGTTAGATGCCCACAACTCCCGCAATTTATGCATGAGCTACAGATGCTCGAGTAGGATGTTTAGGCACTGTTAGACTACTGCAACATTTGGGTCATTCAACCCGGCTATTCGAGTTATTCAGGTTAATCGGCTAGATTATTAGAGATCATGATCATTATCAGGATCCTCTGATCAAATACGAGCAAATGATGTGCAGACGGTCGTTTAGGTTATCCCAGCAGCAAGTAGCCTTAGCATGCGGCCAGAGAAGGCCAGATAAGCTCTAGCTATACCGGTAGATACACAGCGTTTCTCGGCATAATAAACAGTATGACATAATTATATGCAACTTCTCTAAATATGAATATTTTTGTATCAATCAAGAAGAGACAATGTAGTAACAAACGCCCTTAGCCATAAATATATGGGAGTTTGGCATACTTGTAGCCGAACAGCAGGAATTATCCGAGAGAAATACACCAATTAATCAATTTAGCCGTTCGTGTAACGAAATGAAGGACAGAGGTAATTTAAAGAACACCACAGTGTCGTCATTTAGTTGTGGAGGTAAAAGAACGGAAATGAGGACCCTGACTTGGTCATTAAGAATGAGTATTCCACAGGGAAAGCGCTTGATTTCCAGATAACGAAGATGGGTACTCGTTGTAAAGGCTGCCTCTGTGTTCCGGATGTTTCGGGGCTCGCGGTTATGAGCGAGGTACATGTAGCCCGCTATTCTTTTCACCCGGCGCGACGAAAATGTACCATGATGTCAAGTAAACTGCTGGTGGCCAGGTATGAAAAGGAAATTTCTGAATTTGTAGCCCGGTGTCCTAACGCAGGTGGACGAACACCGGGGCCGGGCGGGTTAACTCGGGACATAGTTGCGTCTCTTGAAATGGAAGCAGTGAATATGGATTTTGTGGCAGGATTATCCCATTGCAGACATAGACACGATTCTATATGGGTGATAGTTGATAGGTTGACAAAATCTCTCATTTCCTACCGGTAGAAAACTACTTTCTCGTAGAGAAGACTATGCGAATGGTATATCCGAAGATAGTTAGATTGCCTGAGTGCCAGTATCATTATTTCAGGCGGTGCGGAGTTTACGGCTAGATTTTGGCAGTCGTTTCAGAGAGGTCTAGGAACGCAGATTAATTTGAGCACAGCATTCCACCCTCGGACGAGATGGGCAGTGCAAACGCACTATTGGGCGCTCGGACATGTTACGGGCGTGTGCTGGATTTGGGTGGTAGGCGGAATGAGCATTTGCCTCTAATTGAATTTGCTTATAATAATAACTATCACTCAGCTATCCAGATGGCGCCTTTCAGAGGTATTATATGGGCAAAGTGCAGATCGCCGGTTGGCTGGTTTGAAGTGGGAGAATCAGCATTGATTGGGCCAGACATTATTCAACAGTCAGAGAGGAAAAGGTAAAGCTTATCAGAGAACGCCCTGCAGGCTGCAGGCCGCCAGAAATCATATGCAGGTGTGCGGCGCAGAGATCTGAGTTCGATATGCTTGGCTGGGTATTTACGAAAGTGTCTCCAATGAAAAGGGGCGATGAGATTCGGCAAGAAAGGTAAGCGATCCGAGATTTGTTGGGCCTTATCAGATTCGTCTAAGAATAGGCCAAGTGGCATATGAGTTGAACTTGCCTCTAGAATTAGAATCCGTTCATCTGGTCTTTCACGTATCTATGCTGAGGAAATCCATAGGAGACCCATCTAGAGCAGTTCGTCCAGGATATCTAGGTTACGGAAGGAAAGTGTTTGGCCTATGAAGAGTTCCAGTGGCTATCTTAGACGGACAGATTCATACAGATTGAGAACCAAAGATATTGCGTCTGTCAAGGAACTGCAATGGCGTAACAGGAATCGAGAGGAGATGACTTGGGAGGAAGAAGATATAAAATCCAGATATCCTCACTTGTTCCAAGCATAGCCGGTCAAGAGGTATGTTAGTATTGTTACTTATGCAGTGCTTTATAGTATATATATATAAGCGAAATGATCGATCTTAATTTGTCATGTGAATACCGTAGTATTGTGTGGAGTACCTGTATTGGACTTTTCTACATTTCAGGTTTGGGATAGTCATATTACAGGGGAGACCTGCTGAAATTTTCAAGAAACAAGTTGAGTAAATTGGGAAGTCCCTATGGATAGAAGTCTACATTCGAGGACCAATGTTCTTAAGGGGAGAATGTTACCGTAAAATTCCCGACACATAGATGGCCTATTCGCATGTTGGTTAAGAGTTTTAGAATGCCATACATGCTAGAAAAAGAGCTAGGGAAAGATCGGACAAAGCGCCAAGTCGAGGCGCGTCGCAAGGCAAATGCGCTTATAAATCGCATTCCAGGAATTTGCGACTTATAAATCGCATTCCAGAATGGAAGCTTATAAGTCAATTTATATATAGAGTCCCCACTTCGGTCCATCTCATTAAAATCAAATAATTTCCAGAAGCGTGAGAGAAAGCGAGGAGGATACGGCCGGTTTTGATAATTTATCACTCGATTACATCATCAAACGTAGTCCAAATTCAGGTAACCTCAGATACCGAGGTATTTAGCAGCAGAGCATTCCTACCACGGATTTAGTATCACAAAATTCGGCGAAAAACCGTCGAGCTACCGAGCTAAGGTAAGTAGAATTGCTCGAAACTTGTGTCAATGTGCTCCTAGCCTTAAAGTGAATACTTCTCCCTTCTGGACTTCCGAAAATAGCAAGTTTTTGACCGTCTTTCGATAAGCCTAAGTTTAGGCTATAAATATGTCGAAAGTGACGTTGTCTTTCATAATAGTGATGTATTTAGTACTAATTGACGTATATGTGAATGCAGTTGGGAGAAATAGTAGGAGTACTGACCGAGCTTCGTCCTATAGTCGGATAACTCGAGTTAAGGTATTTAAAGCCGTTTCTTCGGCAAGTTAGTAGTTTAGCCCAGTATCATAGTAGACTCGTAATAGAACTCCCGGAGTTGAATATTGCGTAATGTGCAAGTTTAGTAAGTCTGGTTGCGTTGTTGTATCATACTCAGCCCGAAAGATAGAAAAGTATACGCCAAATGGCGAAATAGCATTTCAGATTCATTATAGCCTATTATATGAATTGCTGGCGCATGTTTGTTAAAGATAATATAATCTAAGATACTCGAGAATAAAAGTTAGTAATGTAAATAAGATAGACGAGACAGGTATCCTGGCTACAGGTAGCCATTCAGGCCAGGATATCTTGGCTATAGATCAGCCAAACAGACGGATAGTATCTTGGCTACAGTTAGCTAACGAGATAGATAAAGATCACAGATTCGGTATGAAACGGTATAAGAATCAGTATAATACGAAGAGATCAGAATAAGAAATCGAATTTCAAGATAGTACTTTTCAGTTAAACATGCTTGCTATTTATGTGCCTATTGTTTGTTTGAGACTTGGTTGTGTCGTGAGGGCACCTGTTGAGCGTCTCGCCGCCCACAGGTTGATAATCGTGTCGCCCACTGAGCGGGTGGGTTTACGTCACTCCAAGGGTGGCATGCCGTCCCCAGTTTGGACGAAGATGAGATGAAGCTTTCCCATATCAGGCTGGCCAGCATTGTGCCACAGAAAGCCATGTTGTGCGACTAGCGCTCGGGGGCGTGCAGATTCATGCGCATGATTATACAAGAAATCCCTGTTGTGAGACTAGCACCCGGGAGCGGTACGGGAATACGGTTTGAGATACAGATACAGTACAGGAGTCCTCCGGACTCAGACACGGTTATTTATATCCAGAGGCTATGGCCCGAGCCAGAGCCAGTGTTTGGTAGAGGTGCTCGTAGTTAGTAGATGGGTGGAGTGACTTATTTTTGGCTGGTTTTGACCGGGTAGGGGTCTGTAGATTGTTTGCTTGCTTGGCGCCATCCGGCTTATGGGGGTTCGTATTGGCTCTTGCTTGCTATATATATGTATTTATGTGCTATATATTAGTTAATAGACAGCAAGTCGCCGCGTCTATGGTACGCTCCTGCCTATCGGTATAGAAGGTTTGATCCAGTTTATATCAGTTCTTCAGATTCAGTTATCTCCTGCTATGCAGAACTGCTAGTTATGCTATCTATATTCAGTTGTATTCAGTTGTATTCAGTTTCTTTGCATACTCGAGTACCAGCGGTACTGACGCCCATTAAAGGCTTGTTGTATTGCCACTGCGGTACTCGCAAACTGAGGAAGCGTCCTGATTCCGGCCAACTATAGATTCATCAGCTCCTGTCGTCCGGGCCTGATATTCAAAGGTGTAGTTTATTTGCTTTGGTTGTGCAGTACGGGTAGGTCGGGGCCCTGTCTCGATCATTTCTTTCATTAATCATAGAGGCTTGCGGATTATATATTTATCTCCACGGCGAGGAGTCGATTGAGCCGGTCATGTGAGGCCGTGCAGTTTGTTATAGTTGTTTAGTATTTCTGTTTATGTTGGCCGTGTGGGGTCATAGTCTGATAGTAGTGAGTGGCCTTCGGTCCGTGGTTGTATAGTACTCTTTTATGTTGAGTTTCGGATGACTAAACGTATGGTGGCCCACTGTCGGCCCGCGCCAGGTTCCTTGTTATGAGTATGTTTTATTGAAGTTAGTTTGTTATTACAGGCACAGTGGCTGTAAGGCCTAATCGGCGGAGGCTGTATTTACAGCCGTTATATAGCCCTTTGTTTCCAGAAATCTGAGATGAGCTAGCCAGGCACCAGATGTACTTAGGTTCACCGATTAACGATCCGAGTCCTACTAGGGCACCAGTGCCGATCCTTACCCCCAAGGTGGCTATAGGCCCAGTCGGCCGGAGGCTGTATTTACAGCCGTTATATAGCCCTTTGTTTCCAGAAATCTGAGATAGAGCTAGCCAGGCACCAGATGTACTTAGGTTCACCAGTTAGCAGTCCAGGTCCTACTAGGGCACCAGTTGCCAGTCATACCCCCCAAGGCGGGGCGTGACAACAACGACTCATTACTTGAGTCTTCCTTTGGTTAAGATTTCTATTGACTGCTTACCACGAGTTTTATCATGACTCATGGTAACTTCTAACGTGTCGTTCTGTGAATCGTTCTGAGGTAAATTTTTCCACTTTTCTTTTGATCACATTTTCAATTTTAAGTCTAGTCTGAGGGACTTTTGGGGTATTACAATATCTCCCTCTTAGGAAGATTGGTCCTCGAATGTGGGTTTAACATACTGGAAGGCTAGGGAAAAGAACTAAAATCCCAAATACTGAACATCTGAAACTGAAAACTAATGGAGTGACTGACTCTGGACTAAGATACATGACTGAACTGAATTCATGAAACACATGTGCATGCTAAAATATGAAAGGAACCTCGAGACATGAACTTGACATGAAACTGAATAGAGTATTATTAAAGAGGGAACTGAAACCTCGTTCTGAAATTGAGACGGTAGGGAAAAGATGCGGGTATGTAGACATCATATCTGCTTTGGCCTCCCACATAGCTCCCTCAATAAACTGATTCCTCCACAAGCCTTTCATTGAAGCTACTTTTTTCTCAACTTTCAAACCAGATGATAAAGGATCTAAACTGTAACCTCCTCATAGCTAAGGCTATCTTTCACACCTATGCTCTCCACCAGAATAACCAAGACCAAGTCACCAATGCACTTCTTCAATAGAGATACATGGAGAACTAGATGTACCAAAGCTAACTCCACTGGTAGCTCCAACTCATAAGCCACCTTGCCAACTCACCTTAGAAATCTATAAGGACAAATATATCGGGGACTAAGCTTTCCTTTCTTCCTGAAACACATTACTCCCTTCATGGGAGACAACTTTAGAAATACCCAATCCTGAACCTCAATCTCAAGCTCTCTCCGCCTAACATCCATATTAGATTTTTGTTGACTCTGAGTTATTTTCAGCCTTTCCTAATAAGTTAAAATTTCTTCATGGCCTCATGAATTGAATCTGGACCTATTAACATAGCCTCACCTATCTCAGACCATCCAATAGGTAATCTACATATCCGCCCATAAAGAGCCTCAAATAGAGCCATCTGAATGTTGGAGTAGTAACTGTTATTGTAAGAAAACTCAATGAGAGGTAAATGATCATCCTAACTACCCTTAAAGTCAATCACACATGCTCTCAACATATCCTGAAGATCCTAAATTGTCCATTCAGCCTAACCGTCTATCCGAGGGGAAAAGTTGTGCTAAGTTTGACCTAAGTACCAAGGCCCTTCTGAAATGATTTTCAAAATTGTGAAGTAAACTGGATACCTCTATTTGAGATGATGGACAAGGGATCTCCATGCAACTGAAATAACTCCCAAATGTATAATATAGCATAGTCCTCAGTTGAATTAATAGTTTTGACCGGTAGGAAATGTGATGCCTTCGCCAGTCTATCTATAACCACCCATATAGAGTCATAGTATCAGCGTGTAGGAGGAAACCTTGTAATGAAGTCCATATTGATATCTTTCCACATCCAAGTAGGGATACTAATGTCTTATAGCATACCTCCAGGTCTCTGATGCTCAACTTTCACTTGTTGACAATTCGAACACTTAGCCACAAACTTCGCTATATCCTTCTTCATGCCATTCCTCCAATAGACTTCCCATAGGTCACGGTTCATCTTGGTGGCACCTTGGTAGATGGAATAACAAGATCCATGAGCCTCACCCAACATCCTCTCTCTCAAGTCATCAACACCCGAAACACGTAAATGACCCTCATAAAGAAGTACACCATCTCCCCCTTGGGATAAGACCTCCACCTTCTAATTTTTAACCGCTTCCTTCAGTTTTACCAAGATAAGATCCTCTTCTTGCTTGGCCTTGACCTCAGTTACCAATGAAGATTCTGACCCACTCTGAACAATGACACCACCATCTGACAATTCAACAAGGTGAACCCCTAAATGAGCAAGCCGATGCACCTCCATCACCAACTCCTTCATTCCCTCATCGACGTGAGACACTCTCCATGGATAGCCTACTAAAAGCATCCACCACTACATGGCCTTGTCTGGATGATCAATGACACTTATGTCTTAGTCCTTGAGAAGCCTAGCCACCTCCTTTCTCACAAGTTAAGGTCCTTCTGAGTGAACACATATTAAAGGTTCTTATGATCCGTGAACACATCCACATGCACCCCATAAAAGTAGTGTCTCCAAATCTACAATGAAAACATCACTACTGCCAACTCTAAGTCATGCATCGGGTAATTCTTCTCTGGAGTCTTAAGCTATCTAAAGGCATAGGCAATGACCTTACCATGATGCATTAACACACAACTGGACAAACCCTTGAGGCATCACAATACACCATGAATCCATATGTGCCCTCTAGTAGAGTCAACACTGGGCTAAAGTGAGTCGGATCTTTAGCTTCTGAAAACTCTTTTCACAGGAATTCAACCACTAAAATTTGACTTTCTTTTGGGTCAACTTAGTCAATTGGTGTACAATGGACAAAAATCCTTCAACGAACCACCTGTAGTAGCTAGCTAAACCCAAAAAGCTCGAGATATCTAAAGGACTAACTAGTCCAGACTAATCCTTCACCGCCTTTATCTTTTGAGAGTCCACCTGCACACCCTCGCTTGACACCACATGACTCAAAAATGGTACTGAGTCCAACCAAAATTTATACTTGCTGAATTTAGCAAACAACTAGTGATCCTTGAGTTGTCTGTATCATGATCCTCAAATGAACGACATGCTCCTCTTCACTCCGTGAGTATATGAGAATATCGTCTATGAATACAATCATGAAAATATCGAAATACTACTTGAACACTCTGTTCATCAAATCCATGAAAGTTGCTGGTACATTCTTTAGTCCTAAGGACATAACTACAAACTCATAGTGACCATATCAAGTCCTGAAGGCTATCTTTGGAATGTCACTCTCTCTAACTTTGAGCTGATGATAGCCGAATCTAAGATCTATCTTTGTTAAGAACTTAACACCCTAAAATTTTTCAAACAAGTCATCAATCTTTGGGAGGGGTTACTTGTTCTTGATTGTGACCTTGTTCAACTACCTATAATAAATGCACATTCTGAGAGAACAATCCTTTTTCAGAACAAAGAGAATTGGAGCACCCCATGGGGCTTACTAGGCCTGATGAATCCCATTTTTAGAAGATCTTTCAACTGCTCTTTCAACTCCTTTAGCTCAATTGGGGCCATTCTGTAGGAGGAATATATATAGGCTGCATATCAGGAAGATGGTTGACGACAAAGTCAATCTCCTGCTCGGGGGAGACTCCAGGTAGATCATCGGGAAACATCTTGTGATACTCACACACTATAGGAACTGACAGAAGAGTCGGTGTCTTGGACGTCGCATCCTTAACCTTAATTAGATGGTACACACAGCCTTTAGAAATCATCTTCCTAGCCTTAAGATAGGAAACAAAGGACCTACAAGAATAGCTAAACTACCTTTCCATTCTAGAACTGGCTCACCCAAAATCGGAACTCTACCGTACAATTTACTAAGGCATAACATGCATGAAATTAACCAAACCGAAGATAACATCAAAATCGATCATGTCTAACTATACTAGATCAGTTTAGGTGACTTTATGAAGGACTGTGATAGAGTAATTTATGTATACCCGTTGAGCTATAACTGAGTCACCGATTGGAGTAGAGATTGAGAAGGGTTCTTATAGAATTTTGAGACTGACTCCAAAACTAATAGAAACATAAGGAGTAAAAAAAGATAAGGTATCCCCTGAATCTAACAATGTATATACATCAAGATGACATTCTCATAACATACCAGTGACCACATTTGGAGAGACCTCATGCTCCTGATGAGATAAGAGGGCATAATATTTGTTCTGATGCTAACCACCACTTGCACTAGTGGATGCACCCTGCTGAGCTAAGCGTGCTAGTAGAGGTACTGAACTGGTAGATGGGTCACGACCTCTACTATTGTGCTGTCTGGTTGAAGGGCAGTCTCTGAGCAATGTCTGGACTTCCCGCACTCGAAACATACACCTAAACTTGCTAAGAATTCTCCGGTGTGCCTCCTACCATATCTTCCACAAATCGAAATGCTGAGCTCTACTAACATACACCCCTAATCTCAAGAACCTGATGCTCTACCCTGCTGATCACGCCTGGATCTAGACGGAACACTGGCTGATGATGACGTTGGGGCTGATGACCTCTGGCGGGACTATTGATGGTGTCCTCTACTGGACCTTTGCTGAAACTGTCTGTAACTCCCTATCCTGGCCCTCTTGGCCTCACTCTCCTTCTCCTTTATCTGATCCGCCTCTATTTTTTGTGCGTATATGACCAATCATGAGAAATCTAGATCATCGTTCAGCATAGCGGTCCTACACTCCTTAACCAGTGAGTCTGATACTCCATTCATAAACCTACTCATACAAGCCCTCTGATCTGTAACCAACTCCAGCACATACTTGGACAGTCGGGTAAACTCCAAGGCATACTGTCTTGTGGTACTGCTTCAAGTTGACGAACTCCGCCCGCCTTCTCCTCCCTAAACTCCCTAAGGAAAAACCTATCCAAGAAGGCAATCACAAAATCGTCCCAACTCGTGGGAACTGCTCCCACCACCCTACCATCCTTCTACTGGAAGTACTATATATAAGAAACCTCTTCAGCTGATAGGAGGCTAAATCTGCACTCTCCTCTCCAGTTACCCCCATAATACGTGTGATCTTTAGTACCTTCTCGATGAACTCATAAGGGTCCTCATCAACCTTCAGCCCTAGAAACTCTGGTGGATTTATCAGGGAAGTCTCAAACTCTTTCCATGCTACCTTAACTTGAGCGGTCATCACCTACACCAACATCTGAAATGACGCTCCAAATTTGGCATGAGTGACCTTCTCGGGCATAGGATCTATTGGTGCTGCTGGGGCTTGTTTATGCCAGTCTCTATTGCCATTGTCGTGGGCATTTCCATTGTAATTCCTTCTTCCATTCACTCGATGTGAAGGCATATTTCTGCAATCACATATAGCACAAATTAGAAGGATAGAGAGATACTTCATCGCACGACATAGATCATGAAAGAAGGAAAATTTCCTAAAACATCTTGTATCCACTCCCCCTTTAATGTGGCGCGTTTCACAGCCATGGAAAAGACTCTACTCAATGTGTCTTTCAAAAACCCTAGAACTCAAAACATTTGCTCTAATACCATATTTGTCACGACATGAGCTAGGACCTCAAATCGAGACACAGGACCTAAAACCACGAATAGCTCGAAGTCGACCCATGGCATGAACATGATAACTAAAGAATATACACTAAGTGGAATCATATGAATGAAACATGAATAAGTAGAAGTTAAAGTACATAACAATCATAAACAAAGTAGGTACTCGACAAAGCTGATAATTTACAAAATGCCTAATAATCCTCTACGACTGTCTGATGAGCTAATGGGAAAACATTTCCAACTAGCTCGCTTTAAGTTTGAAACTGAATATAACGTAACTGAACACTAAACTAAAGCTCCTCGGAAGATGACAATTCACCAACAATAGGAAACTGAGCTAAGTTATGGGAACTGGATTAATGATGGAACTGGATCAAATAATCCGGCCCTATATCATTAAAGAATACAACATAGAATATACTATCAATACTTGGAATGTAATGAGTATGCAAGGTAAGTAAAACATGTTGAGTAACTGTTGACTTAAGCAATGCATATAAACATAAATCGTAAGATCATGAGAGTAAGGACTGCTTGCTAATATCTGATTATGGAACATATATAATCACAAGTTGAATATCATATCTGAATAGAATGACCCAAAGAAAAAATAGAAATCGTATGACTTGTCATAGCTGAAATCATGAGTAAAAGCTCATAAACTGATCATTGGTTCAAACCTGCTGAAAAAAATATAAAATCATAAGTCATAAACATGCATACCTGAAATCATGAGGAATAATGGGAGACTCTTCATAACTGACATAATCACGATAGAGCTAAGGTGATTCCCCAACTATCAAACTCAAGTGGGTAGAGCCGTCCAAGAACTCGACAGCTAAGGACGCCACTATCATATAGATATCAAGCTGAAGGTCGTCTGACGGGCGGGGAATCCTCTCTTGAGAGGTCCCAACTATAAATATATCTATATTGGCACGTAGTTCTGAGATCGAGGAACCTTGAAACCCTAAGCCTACTCGGTTCTAGACACAATTCCCAAAAATATACATAGTGCTCCCATCAATTTTCAACGAAGCTAAATCATAATTTACATTCATAGTCAGAAATCTGAACATGGGGAGTCTTGACTCCAAATAATATGATAAGTTGATATTATTAGCCTTGGCTAAATCATGAAAAAAATGCTTAACTCGTATGGGTTTGCCCAGATCTTAAAATCATGCATACTTGAAATAGATTTCATAAGTGAACAAAAGATTCATACATGGGTAATTTTTTTAACGTTCATTCATGCTAGATATCTCATCATACTTCAAATTATGAATCATAAACTCGACTTTTCATGAAATTTGCGTAATTGGGCATAATTTTCTAAAATTTGAAATCATGAATTTATAATCAATTTGTGTATAAAATCTATCCACGAATCTCAAAGCATGCTTTAAAACATGAAGGAAATTGACCCATAAACAAATCATAAAGAATTTCATAAAACTGGATTATAACCCCATAAGATCAAAAACTTGAATTCAGACTTGATTCATGAACTTGAGGAGAAATTTGGACATGAGACTAAAAGTAAACTCTAATTCATAGCCCCACATACCTTGGTAAGCTTAATCTAAACTTGACTTTGAAAAACCAAGAGATTTGGAGAAGAATTAATAGGGTTCAAGCTTGATCTTCAAAGGGGAACTTGCATACATGTGAGTTGAATGAATTACAATAGGTTAAACTCCCTTAATACACTTATTTTAGAGCTTAAAATGACGTAGTTTAGGTCTCAAGAGCTTAGGAATTGTGAAAATAACCTTACTGATTTTGTAGGAAAAATCACACTTCCAGGTACCACGACTCATATAACGAATCGTTTGCTACCACAACTCATTTCTTCACTCGTTGCAACCCTCTACTTTTCTCTCAATCTCTGATCTTCAAACTACGAGTAGACAGGATGAGTCATTACCTTTCACAACGGCTCGTTACTTCCATCCATCGTCACCACTATCCATATATGCTTAGCTTCTTGAATTCCCACAATGGGTCCACACCATGACTTTTTACTCATTCCAACGGGTTGTAGTACCCTTTCATTTCCACCGAATCAAATTTTGAATTTTTCTAAACTTCACTTAATGACTCATCAGGATTATCAGTTACTTGATGTAACAAGCCATTACTTGACTGGTTGTTTTTGGGAAAACTGGACTACAAGCTCACAACATGGAACTTAATAGGTCATTGTTTCCCACAATAACTCGTTCCTTAAGCCGTCCTTTGGTCAAGATTTCTACTAACTTCTTACCACGAGTCTTACTATGACTCGTGGTAACTTCTAACGGGTCATTTTGTGACTTGTTCTGAGGCAAATTTTCCTATTTTTCTGTTGATCACATTTCTAATCCCAAGTCTAGTGTTAGGGACTAGGGTATTACATCTTTCAACTCCTTTAACTCGGTTGGAGTCATTTTGTAAGAAGAAATGGATATAGGTTGTGTATTAGGGAGGATATCAATACTGAAGTTAATCTCCCGCTCGGGAGGGACTCCTGGTTCATGATCTGTGAAAACCTCCTAATATTCACATACAATAGCAACTGACTGAAGATCAAGGTCCAAAATGTAGAATTCATAACCTGAACTAGATAGTATACACAAACCTAGGAGATCATCTTCATATCCTTGAGAGAGGAAACAAAGAAACCTACAAGTACAGCTGAATTACCCTTCCACTCTAGGACTGGTTCACCTGAAAACCAAAACTCTACCGTACGGGTTCTACAATTGACCGAGTCCTAAAGAGCATGTAACCAATCCCTACCAATGATAACATTGAAGTATGTCATATCTAACTCCATTAAATCAGCTAAGATGACTGTCTAAAGATTCATGATAGAGAAATTTGTGTATACCCTTTGAGCTAGGACTAACTCGCAGACAGGAGTAGAGACTGAAAAGGGTTCTGACAGGATTTTGGGACTGACTCTGAAACTAACAGCAATATAAGGAGTCATGAAGAATAATGTATCCCATGGATCTAAGAATGCATAAACATAAATATGGAATACTCGCAATATACCAATGACCACATCGAATGAGCACTCCTGCTCCTAATGAGATGAGAGTGCATAAAACCTGTTCTGGTGTTGTCTGACACCTTCACTAGATGAGATGCCCTGCTGAGATAGATGAGCTGCTAGAGCTGCTGAAGCGGTGTCTAGGGAACAGCCTCTACTGTCACCCTGCCTATCCAAAGGAAAATCCCTACGCATGTGCCTGGGCTTCCCACACTCGAAGCAAACATCCAAACCAACCAAATATTCTCCTGGGTGGTTCTTACCATATTTCCTACAAACTGCAAAAGTGCACTCCATTTTCATGCTCCTCTGACCCCTAAAGCCTGACACTCTACCTCTTTGATCTCCTCAAGGTTTGGATGGAATACTAGTTGATGATAGAGTTGGGGCTGATGACCTCTAGTGGGACCAAGGGCTATGTCCACCATCGAACCTCTTCTGGAACTGCCCATAGCTCCCTGTCCTGGCCCTCTTGGCCACTCTCTCCTTTTCCGTCATCTACTCTGCCTCTATCTGCTGGGCATATATAATCAGTGCGGAGATATCTATATCATTAATTAGCATGGTGGTCCTACATTCCTTGACCAATGAATTTTCCACCACTTTCACGAACTTGCTCATAAGATTCCTCGAATCCGCAACCATCTCTAGAGCATACATGGATAGCTAGGTAAACTTCAAGGCATACTCCTGAATAGTCATGTAATTTTATTTCAAGTTGAAAAACTTTGTTGCCGTTTCTTCCCTCAACTCTCGGGGGAAGAATCTGTCTAAGAAAATTGTAACAAGCTCATCCCATCCAGCGAAGACTGCACCAACTCCCCTACTCTCCTTCTACTATCGGAACCAAATATGAGCAACCCCCTTGAGTTGAGAGAGGCTAACTCTACACTATCCTCTCCTGAAACACCCATAACCTAGGTGATCTTCTGGACCTCCTCGATAAATTCCTGTGGGTCCTTATCCACCTTTGACCCATGAAATTCATGTGGGTTAATTCTGAGAAAGTCTTACACCCTAGTCACTGCCGAATTCCCATTTTGGTTCACATGATCCACAACCTACTAGTTAACTTAAGCGGTGATGGCCTATGATAGCATCTGAAATGAAGCCCTGAACTCTACATGAGTGACCTGCTCTAGCAAGAAATCAGCTGGAGCTGGTTGGGCTGGCTGATGCCTATCTCCATTGCAATTGTCGTGGCCATTCCCATTTCCATTTCTTTTTCCTTTGACTCGGCAAGGAGGCATATTTCTGCAAACGCGTATAGTACGAGTTAGAGGAGTAGAGAGAGGTACTTCATCGCATGACATAGATTATGAAAGAAGGAAAGTTTCCTAATATGTCTCATAGCCACTTCTCCATAAGTGTGATACGCTTCACATCCATGGAAAAGACTCTACTTAATGCGTCTTTCGAACACCCTAGGATACATCTATAACCTAATGCTTTGATACCAAGTTTGTCATGACCCGAGCATGTAACCTGGACCATGACACAAGACCTAGAATCACGAATGGCTCCCAAGTTAACCCATGGCACATACATAACATGAATAGAGCATAACTAAAGCGAAAATGAATCATAAACATGGATAAGTCAAATTCTAAAAGATATAAAGCATGAACAAGAATGACAAGTCATAGCGCTAAACCATCTAGTACATAATTTTCAGAAAATCCTTTAAATATCTGATGAGTTGATGGAACAACACCCCGAACTAGCTCACTAAGTCTGAAACTAAAAGTCAAAAACATAACCCCATAAGCTAATAAACATCCTTGGAAGATGAGGACTGACCCAAACAAAGACTAAGCTAAACTGAGGCAGGAATGGGGCTAACGATGAAGCTGAGACTGACCATCTGAACCTATATCATGAAATAATATAGCATAAATGTGGTTAGTACTTTGAATGTACTATGTATATAGAGAAAGTAAAACATGCTAGTAAGGTGATAGTCTAAAATCATGAGTATAAAACAAGATAGAACATGAGAGTAAGGGCAATATGTTAAACACTGTATTCCTGAAGTAATCATAATCTGGAGATATTCATCATAAGATGAAACATAATGACCCAAGGTTTGAAAGTAGAAATCATATTATGTACCATACTTGAAATCATATGTGAAGACTCATAAACTATTCAATTGGTCAAATATACCATAAAACATAGTATCTGTCATGAACCGAACATAGGATTGGATCTAATCACGGAACCTAGAACAATGAATTACTCTAAGTCGACCCGTGTAATGTACATGATAACTAAAGATAAACGTAAGAAAAACTGATAACTAAATTCTGAATAGAGGAAATCTGAATAACATAACATCTAGCCAACAGTAATATTATAACACTAAGTCCAAAGTTGAATACAAATTTATGTCTAAAAAGCCTCTTGTAATACCCTAGAAGTGCTTAGGAGTAGATCCGGGGAGTTAAAATGCAAAACTGTTGGATGTTGCGAAAAAGGTTGCAGAACAACAGGTACCACAACCCCTGGTAAGTAACCACGGCCGTCGTTGGTGGTTGTGGGTTCAGGTGGTTAGGTATCAGAGGGAAAAATGGTTGATTCAACGACCCGTGGTAAGTAACCATGAGCTATCTTTTGTTGTCATGGTAGGAAGTGGACTTGGTAGTAGGAAGGTACGACGGGTCATGCAATGACCCATTGTGGCTTGCATCGACCCGTTGTGGGGAGCCGTGGTAAGGGATCCCTGATCTCAGTGAGAAAGGATGGATAGTAACCACGACCCGTTGAAGCTTACGATGAGTCATGGTGAGGCTCGTTGGATAGAAGTTCAGAAGGTTCGAGGGAGAAATCAAGGACCGAAGGAATGACCTATTGGATCATGGTATGACCCCTCCTGTCTATCCGTTGGTTAAGTTCCAAAGAGAAGGCATTCAACAATTCAATCAACGAGAAGACAGAACGGTCCATGGGTTGTTTCCACGATCCGTTGGTGCCACCCGTGGTTTCATCTGGCCAGTTTTCAGGGAAGGTTCATTAAGGGTATTTTCAACTTTTCCATGCTTTAAGACCCTAAACTACGTCATTTTGGATATTTTTCTTACTGTGATAAGATAAGTTAAGTCCTTTATGCATGCTCATTTTCATGAAAAAGCTTAGAGAGATTTTTGGGAGATTCAAGGTCTTCTTCCCCAAGTTTTCATCAATTTCCTTGTGGATATCCATGGAACTTTGAGTCAATCCATTTCCAGGCATGTAGGATTTTAATGGGTGTTTCCCTTCCACACCCATGCCCAATTCCTATCAAATTGTGTTAAATTATAAATGGTCAAGTATGGGGTTTTGATCAAAATTGCATGATTCTTATATCTCTATTCATGGGTATGATTAGATTAAGTTTATATTGATTATCTACAATGCTTGGGCAGATTCTAACTTGTTTTCTCTTATAAAAATTATTTTTCTAAAAATTTAATCTAAAACACCCATGGGTGAGGAGTTCATAAAAGAGGTGATTTATGGTAAATGCGTGGTGATGATGAAAAGTATGTTTCTTGGACTACCCATGATTTTGATGTGGTTTCCTAAATGATTCGATTGGATTCTAGAATGATAGAGCTTTGGGTAATGCCTACATGTTGATTAAAAAGATGATTTTCCCGATATAAGCTTACCACATTGTTTAAATTGAAATTTCCTTATTTTTATTATGAATTCTAGCTTGTGGTATGTTAATAAATATTTCTACACGTAGCATATCACATGACTCGGAGTAAATGCTCCCACCTATGATTGAGCTTGTGGTATGTTCGAAATAAGCGAGTCAATGCTCCCACCTATGATTGAGCTTGTGGTATGTTCGAAATAAGCTTCTCATATGTATGAATTTATAATTGAGATGTGTGTCACTATAAGCTTCGTCGATAGAAAATGTTAGCTTCATTTATATATGATGTTGAGTCTTTGCATGATGTTATTATGAGATTTTTCAATAGGCAGTGTTGAGTTTCATTTCATAGGATGTTGAGTTATGCATAATTTCATATTGAGCTTCGTCGAGGGATGATGTTGACCCTTGTCGATATAAAATATTGAGCTTCGTCACTAGACAATGTTGAGCTTTATTATATACGATGTAGACATTGCATGTTTTTGGGAGAAGAGACTAGCACCGAGAGGGTTAAGGGTCGACATTCCTATGCCCCAAAACTACGCGCCAATGTAAGTTGATACTTATATATTATCGGGACCTCCCTTGTGAGCTATCCCCAGCCCAATTGGCCCTTCAGCTTGATATCAATATCATGGTATCATCCATCGCCCTGGAAAGGTTATAGATGGATATACCCACTTGAATGTGATAGTTGGGACCACATAAGCTCTATCGTGGTATGTCGGTTAAGTGGGGAGTCTCCCACTGTCTATATCATTCAGATTTGCATATTCATTACTTATGATGATTATTTATGCATGCATGTTCATAAAGAAAGATTTGACGCATTGTTCAGCTTTTGATATAAATGTAATGTTTCAGCTTTGAGTCATTGGAGTCAATTATGATGTTATAAAGCTATATATGGTCATGTTATGATAAGATTATGATAAGCTATAGTTATGTTTTTTGGACTAACCAATGCCCCTGTAGCTTTTATGGATCCGATGAACAGGGTATTCAAGGAATATCTAGAACTGTTCGTGATTGTATTTATTGATGATATTGTCATATACTCTCAGAGCGAGGAGGAGCATGCTGCTCACCTAAGAGTAGTGCTTCAAACCTCAAGGATCAGCAGCTGTATGGAAAGTTCAAAAAATGCAAGTTCTGGTTCGATTATGTGGCATTCCTAGGCCATGTGGTGTCAAGCGAGGGTATAAAAGTATATTCTCAAAAGATCGAGGCGATAAAGAATTGGCCCAGACCGGTGAACCCATCAGACATCAGGAGATTGTTGGGCTTAGCGGGTTATTATCAGAGGTTCGTTGAAGGTTTCTCATCCATTGCAGCTCCGTTGACTAGATTGAATCAGAAAAGGGTAAAGTTCCAATGGTCGGAGGCTTGTGAGAAAAGCTTCCAGGAGTTGAAGACCCGACTCACTTCCGCACCAGTGTTGACTCTACCTGAGGGTACGGACGGCTTTGTGGTGTATTGTGATTCTTCGCGAGTTAGACCCGGGTGTGTGTTAATGCACCATGGGAAAGTAATAGCATATGCCACAAGACAGCTAAAAGTTCATGAAAAGAATTACCCGACCCATGATCTTGAGTTGGCTGTGGTGGTGTTTGCATTGAAGATATGGTGGCATTACTTGTATGGGGTCCACTTTGATGTATTCACCGATCACAAGAGCTTGCAATATGTGTTCTCGCAGAAAGATCTAAATCTTCGACAAAGGAGGTGGTTGGAGTTATTGAAGGACTACGACATGAGTGTTCTCTACCACCGGGCAAGGCTAATGTGGTTGCGGATGCACTTAGTAGGGTCTCTATGGAGAGTGTGTCCAATTTGGATGAGGGAAAGAAGGAGTTGGTGAAGGATGTCCACCGACTTGCCATACTAGGAGTTAGATTGATCGATTCAACCGATGGTGGCATTGTTGTGCAAAACGGGTCAGAATCATCTTTTGTGGTTGATGTTAAATCCATGCAAGATGAGGATCCAATTTTGAGGAAGCTGAAGGAGGCGGTGTAGAGTCAAAAGGTGGAGGTTTTCTCCCAAGGGGAGATGGTGTGCTACGATACCAGGGTCGTCTATATGTCCCAGATGTTGATGATTTGAGAGTCTGAATATTTCATAAGGCACATGGTACCAGATATTTTATTCATCCAGGATCCACAAAAATGTATCGGGACTTGCAAGAAATCTATTGGTGGGATGGTATGAAGAAGGATATCGCAGAGTTCGTAGCAAAATGTCCGAACTGCCAGCAAGTGAAGGTCGAGCATCAAAGGTCGGGAGGCGTACTTCAAGATATCAGCATTCCCACTTGGAAGTGGGAAGAGATTAATATGGATTTTATTACAAGCCTACCTCTCACTCGACGACTTTATGATTCCATTTGAGTGGTGGTTGAAAAGTTAACCAAGGCTACACACTTTCTATCGGTCAAGACCACGGATTTTGTGGATGACTATGCTATGTTGTATATTCGGGAGTTAGTTCGGCTTTAAGGAGTGCCCTTGTCTATTATCTCAGACCGAGGTACTCAGTTTACCTCTCAATTCTAGCGTTCGTTTCAAAAGGGACTTGGGACACAAGTTAAACTCATTACAGCCTTCCATCCGCAAACAGACGGCCAAGAAGAATGAACCATTCAAACCCTCGAGGATATGTTGAGGGCATGTGTTATGGATTTCAAAGGTAGTTGGGATGATCATTTTCCCTTGATCAATTTTGCTTACAATAACAGCTATAACTCCAGTATCCAAATGGCACCGTTCGAGGCTCTTTATGGTGGAGGTGTAGATCTCTCATTGGATGGTTTGAAGTTGGTGAGGCAGCCATGATAGGGCTTGATTCGGTTCATGAGGCCATGGTAAAAGTTCAGTTGATAAGGGACTGGCTGAAGACCGCTCAGAGTTATCAGAAATCATATGTTGATATGAGGAGAAGAGATTTGGAGTTTGAGGTGGACGATTGGGTATTTCTAAAGGTATCTCCCATGAAGGGAGTAATGAGGTTCTGAAAGAAAGGGAAACTCAGTCCCATCTATGTTAGTCCCTACTGGGTTGTGAGGAGAGTTGGTAAAGTAGCTTATGAGTTGGACTTGTCATCTAGTTGTCCCCAGTTCATCCTGTTTTTCATGTGTCACTTTTGAAGAAGTTTTTGGGTGATCCAAACTTGGTGGTTCCAGTAGACAGCACTGGAGTGAAAGACAGCCTCGGTTATGAAGAAATTTCCGTTAAAATCTTGGATCATCAGGTTCGGAAGTTGAGAAATAAAGAAGTAGCTTCAGTTAAGGTCTTATGGAGAAATAAGCATGTTGAGGGAGCTATGTGGGAAGCTGAAGCAAATATGATGGCCAAATATCCACATTTATTCTCTACCGACTCAGTTCCGACTTGAGGTATCAGTTTCTCCCTATGACTCTATCTAGTCTTCATGTTCAGTTCATGTTTACAAGTTTATTTTATGTGTATGTGAGGTATGAGATCATTGTACCTCTGTGGTTTTATTCGGAGGTAGTCATTCCATGAAAATTTCGATTAAAACGATCAGTATATGGTTATGATAAATTGTATGTTTCTATTGTTACTTGTTTCCTACATTCGATGGAGAATGTTCCCAAGGGGGAGATATAGTAATACCCCGGAAGTGCTTACGAGTAGACCCGGGGAGTTAAAATGCAAAACTGATGGAAGTTGGGAAAAAAGGTTATAGGAGGATAGGTACCACGACCCGTGGTAAGTAACAATGGGCCGTCGTTGGTGGTCATGGGTTCAGGTGGTTAGGTATCAGAGGGAAACAACGGTTGATTCAATGACCCATGGTAAGTAACCATGAGCCGTCGTTTGCTGTTGTGGTAGGAAGTGGACTTGGCAGTAGGAAGGTATGACGGGTAATGCAACGACCCGTTGTGGGGAGCCATGGTAAGGGAGCCTATATTCTCAGTGAGAAGGGACGGATAGTAACCACGGCCCATTGAAGCTTACGATGAGCCGTGGTGAGGCTCGTTGGATAGAAGTTTAGAAGGTTCGGGGGAGCAATCAACGACCAAAGGAACGTCCCTTTTGATCATATTATGACCCGTCCTATCCGTCCATTTGTTAAGTCTTAGGGTGCGCCAGTTC
>JACEIK010004685.1:6245-37858 GCA_018107945.1 Datura stramonium | reverse complement strand
GCAGTGTTGGCAACAGATGAAGGGATGAGTCATTGTTCACCCAACGACTCGTCAAGTCACCCGTAGGGGGAGGAAGTTCAGCAAATAAGGATCTTTCCAATGAAGATGACGAGAGAAGACTATGATTCTTTTGTAGACCCAATGACTCGTTAAGTCCCTCGTGGTGACTTACAGTGTCACCTTTCCTGCGAATTTAGTAAGGGTATTTTCATAAATTCTAAGCTCCTAAGCCCTAAAATACATTGTTTTAAACTCTTTTATGAGGGTTTTAAGAGGGTTTAAGCCTATACTAGCAATTTCCCTCCCATGCATGCAAGCTTAGACCCCTCCATTAAAGATCAAGCTTAAAATTCTCTAATTTCCCTTCCTTTGGGCTTTATAGGGCAGGTGTAGATTTGATTCTTCCATGTATGTGAGTCCATGAATGAGGATTTATTCCACCCTCATGATCATAATTCTTCTCAATTTCATGAATCAAGTCTTAATTTAAATCATGACCTAAAAGTGATTTCAATCTAATCACACAGACTTCTTACAAATTATTTATGGGTTGAATCCCTCTATGTTTTAAAGTATGTTAGATGATTAATGGGGAAATTTTATGCATGTTTTGGTTAAAAATTCATGAGTTAATGTTTCAAAATACTTTTGCCCAATTATTCAAGTTTATGAAAAACTCTAGTTTATGATTGATGATTTTAAATATGATGAAATATGTAACATGTATGGATGTTTAAAAATTACCCAAGTATGTATTTGTGATTTTTCTTATGAAGTATATTTCATGAAAGCATGATTTTAAGATTTGGGCAAGCCCACTCAAGTTAAACATGATTTCATGATTTAGCCAAGGCTAATAAGTTTAGCTATCTCAAGATTTGGAGTCAAGACTCCCCATATGTTAAGTTATAATCTATGTTTTGTTATATGATTATATGAGTATTATTGATGTTTTGGGAGTAGTTTTTAACACCGAGTGAACTGGGGGTTCAAGGGTTCCCCACACTCATAAACTACATGCCAACGTAGGTATACTTTGGAGCCTCTCAAGAAAGCATTTTCCCTACACAAGGGCACAATGTGATATCACACCTTACTTAATCCTTTTCCCTTACAAGGCTTAGGATGGCTCTCCTCCATGTAGGCAATACATAGGATCGTCATGCGCTCATACATGGTGGTTGTCGATTAAGACGAGTCTCCTATTATTCCTCATGATTTCAATAATACATGTACTATGAGATATGATATCATGTTTTCAGTAGGTTTGATCCAAGGATTAGTTTATGAGTTTTTACTTATGATTTAAGGTATGGAAAGCCATATGATTCTATGTTTATATTTGGGTCATTTTATTTAGATATGAAATACAATTTATGATTATACATGATTTCATCTTACACTTACTCAACATGTTTTACTTACCTTTCATACTTAGTACATTCTAAGTATTGACTGTATACTCTATGTTGTATCATTTGATGAAACAGGTCCTAGCGATCAGACTCAGCTTCGCCATAAGCCAGTTTCCACATCTTAGTCCAGTTCTCTCATTGGTGAGTCCTCATCATTCGAGGGTTTTCAACTTGTTGAGTTGTGTACTTTCAGTTTTCAGACTTTTAATGAGCTAGCTTGGAATGTTGTCCCATTAGCTCATCAGCAATGTTAGAGGCTTTTCTGACAACGTGTATAAAAATAGCTTTTCACTGTTGACTCTATTTGTTTGATGTATGTTCAGACTTCCGCTATTTCAGAATTCATTTATCTGCTTTGCTTATGTTGAATTTAGCTATCATGCTCATGCCATGGGTTGACATGGAGCCATTTATGGTTCTACGTTCTTTGTCTAGATCTTAGACTATGTTCGGGTCATGAAAAACTTGGTATCAGAGCAAAGGTTCAGAGAGTCCTAGGGTGTATGAAAGCTGCGATAAGTAGAGTCTTTTCCACGGATGTGAAACATGCCACATTTATTGGGAAGAGGCTACAATACATTTTAGGAAATTTTCTTTCTTTCATGATTTATGTTATGCAATGAAGTATCTCTCTATCATTTTAACTCATTCTTTATGCGTTTGTAGAATCATGCCTCTACACTGAGTAAATGGTAGGAGGAATAAGAACGGGAATTACAATGAAGATGGCAGTGGAGATGGGCACCAGCAAACCCCGCTAGCCCCAATAGGTCCTTTGCCCAAGCAGGTATCTCATGCTAAGTTTAGGGCAGCCTTTTAGATATTGTCCTAGGCTTTGACCGCTCAAATCAACCAGCAGGTGGTGGCCTATGTCCCGCACAATGGGAGTGCAGTGGCAGCTCAAGTTCTGAATTTCCTCAGGATGAATCCCCCTGAGTTTCTTGGGTTGAGAGTGGATGAAGACCCACATGAGTTTCTAGAGGAGATCCAGAAGATCACCCAAATTATAGGGGTGATAGGAGAAGAGAGCACAGACTTAGCCTCCTATCATCTGAAGGGTGTTGTATATATTTGGTACCGTCAGTGGAGGGATGATAGAGTAGTGGGCACAATTCCTGTGAGCTGGGATGAGTTCATGACAACTTTCTTAGACAAATTCTTCCATAAGGAATTTAGGGAGGTAATGGTGGTGGAGTTCTTCAATTTGAAACAAAATGATATGACTGTCCAAGAGTATGCCTTGGAGTTCATTCGGCTGCCCAACTATGTGTCGTAGATAGTGGCAGACTAGAGGGCCCATATGAACAGATTTGTGTATGGAGTGTCCAACTCACTGGTCAAGGAGTGTAGGAAGGTGATGCTAAATAGTGATCTAGACTTCTCTCGATTGGTCATATACGCCTAGAAGATAGAGGTGGATTAGATGAAGGATAAGGAGAGAGAGAGGCCAAGAGGGATAGGATGAGCATTATTGGGTTTTCCTAGAAGAGATCCACTGACAGCCATCATCATCGTCTCATTAGAGACCATCAGCTCCAGCGCCATTATCAGCTAGTTTTCCATCTAGATCTAGACGTGAGAAAAGGGAGAGAACATCTGGCTCCATAGGTAAAGGGAGCAGGTCAGGAGAGCCTAGCATTCCAGTTTGTGGAAAGTATGGCAGGAAGCACCCCGGAGAGTGCCTAGCGGGTTCAGGTGTGTGTTTTGGGTGTGAGAAGCCCAGACATTTGCTTAGAGACTTCCCTTCAGCCAGAAAGGGCCATGGTATAGATCGTGACCTAGTTATCAATTGAATATCTACAGTAGCACGCTCAACTCAGTAGGGTGCATCCACTGGTGCAGGTGGTGGTTAGCGTCAGAATAGGTTCTATGTCCTCTTATCACATCAGGAGTAGGAGGTCTCTCCGAATGTGGTCACGGGTATGTTACGAGTATTCCATCTTAATGTATATGCATTGTTTGATCCAGGGGCTACTTTATCCTTTGTGATGCCTTATGTTTCTATTAGTTTTAGAGTTAGTCCCGAAATACATGTCTTTCTTCCATAACATAAACCAAGCTTTCATCTTAGATTCAATCCTATTCGAGAATCAAGAGTTGAAACATCTTGAAGGGTTTGCTCCTATCAGAACGTTTCTCAGTCTCTACTCTCGTGGGTGCCTTAGTTATAGCTCATCGGATATACAAAAATTACCCTATCACAATTCTTCAGAAAGTTAACTCAGCCGATCTAGTAGAGTTAGACATGACTGATTTTGATGTTATCTTTGGTATGGATTGGTTGAATGCATGTTATGCCTCAGTGAATTGTAGAACCCGTATGGTAGAGTTATGATTTTTGGGTGAGCCGATCTTAGAATGGAAGGGTAGTTCAGCAGTGCCTGTAGGACGCTTCGTTTCCTAACCTAAGGCCAAAAGATGATTTCCAAGTGTTTTGTGTATCATTTAGTTCGAGTTAAGGATGATAAGTCTGAAACCCCGACTCTCTAGTCAGTTCCTATAGTGTGTGAGTATCCGGAGGTTTTCCCAGATGATCTATCATGGGCCTCTCCCGAGCGGGAGATTGACTTTGGTATTGACTTTCTTCCCAATATGCAGCCTATCTCTATTCCTCCTTATAGGATGGCTCCAGCTGAGCTAAAGTAGTTGAAAGAGCAATTGAAGGATCTTCTAGATAAGGGATTCATCAGACCTAGCAAGTCCCCCTAAGGAGCACCAGTTCTCTTTATTCGAAAGAAGGAGGGGTCTCTTCGTATGTGTATTAACCATCGGCAGCTGAATAAGGTCACCATTAAGAATAAGTATCCCCTCACCAGAATTGATGACTTTTTTGACCAACTTCAGGGTGCTAAGTGTTTCTAAAATATAGTTCTCAGATCCAGCTATCATCAGCTCAGAGTTAGAGAGTGTGACATTCCGAGGAAAGCCTTTCGGACTCAATATGGTCACTATGAGTTTGTAGTTGTCTTTTGGACTAATGAATGCACCTGTAGCTTTTATGGATTTGGTGAACAAGGTGTTCAAACCATATTTGGTCATGTTCATGATAGTCTTCATGATGATATCCTCATATAATCTTGGAGCGAGGAGGAGCATGCCGCTCATTTGAGGATTGTGCTACAGATCCTCAAGGATCTCCAGTTATTTGCTAAATTAAGTAAGTGTGAATTTGGGTTAGACATAGTAGCATTTTTGGGCCACATGGTGGACTTTGAGAGTGTACAGGTGGACTCTCAAAAGATAGAAGATGTAAAGAATTGGCCTAGACCAATTAGTCCTTCAGATATCAAGAGTTTCCTGGGTTTAGCCGGCTACTACAGGAGGTTTGTTGAGGGATTTTCATCCATTGCGGAACCGTTGACTAAGTTGACTCAGAAGAAAGTCAAATTCTAGTGGTCAGATGAATGTGAGAAGAGTTTTTAGAATTTAAAGACTCGACTCACTTCTGCTCCATTATTGACCCTACCTGAGGGTACCGATGATTTTGTGGTGTATTGTGATGCCTCTAGAGTTTGTGGTCTTAGATATGTGTTGATGCAGCATGGTAAGGTTATTGTATATGCTTCTAGATGGCTTAAGACTCATGAGAAGAATTACCCGACGTATGACCTAGAATTTGCAGCAGTGGTATTCGCATTGAAGATTTGGAGGCACTACTTTTGTGGGGTCCATATGGATGTGTTTGCGGATCACAAGAGCCTGTGGTATGTCTTCACTCAAAAGGACCTGAATTTGCAACAAAGGAGGTGACTAGAGCTTCTCAAGGATAATGATATGAGTATCTTTTATCATCCGGGAAAGGCCAATATGGTGGAGGATTCCCTTAGGGGGTTGTCCATGGGGAGTGTTTCACATGTAGATGATGGAAAGAAGGAGTTGGTGAAGGATGTGCATCGACTTACACAATTAGTGGTTCGCCTTATAGATTCGACAGATGGTGGTGTCATTGTTCAGAACGGTTTAAAATCCTCTTTGGTGATTGAGGTAAAGTCTAGGAAAGATGAGGATCCTATTTGGGTTAAGTTGAAGGAAGCGGTTCAGAATCAAAAGGTAGAGGTATTCTACTAAGGGGGAGATGGTATACTTCGTTATCAGGGTCATTTATGTTTTCCGGATGTCAATGATTTAAGAGAGTTGATGTTGCATGAGGTATTCTATCCATACAGGTACCACCAAGATGTACCGTGACCTACAAGACGTCTATTGGTGGAACGACATGAAGATGGACATAGCAGAGCTTGTGGCTAAGTGTCCAAATTATAAACAATTGAAAGTAGAGCATTAGAGACCAGGAGGTGTGGTACAAGACATCAGTATCCCCACTTGGAAGTGGGAACAGATCAATATGGACTTCATCACAGGGTTATCTCATACACGTCGATAGTATGACTCTATTTGGGTGGTCGTAGACAGGTTGACTAAGGCAGCCCATTTTTTACCGGTCAAAACTACCGACTCAGTGGAGGATCATGCTAAATTGTACATTCTAGAGCTAGTTTGGTTGCATGGAGTTCCTTTATCCATCATTTCAAGTATAGGTACAAAGTTTACCTTACTGTTTTGGAAATTGTTTCAAAAACGGCTGGGTGCTCAGGTCAAGTATAGCACAGCTTTTTACCTGCAGATAGATGGTCAAGCTGAGTGGACCATTCAGACTCTTGAGGATAGGTTGAGAGCATGTGTGATCAATTTCAAAGGTAGTCAGGATAAGCATTACCTCATATCGAGTGTGCTTATAACAATAGTTACCACTCTAGCATCCAGATGGCTCCATGTGAGGCTCTTTATGGGAGGAGATGTAGATCGCCTATTGGTTGGTTCAAGGTAGGTGATGCTACATTAATTGGGACAAATTAACTTCATGAGGCTATGGAGAAAGTTTAGCTTATAAGGGAAAGGCTAAAAATAGCTCAGGGTCATCAAAAGTCATATGCTGATGTGAGCAGGAGACAACTCGAGTTCAAAGTTGATGATTGGGTATTTTTTAAGGTGTCTCCCATGAAGGGGGTGATGAGGTTCAGAAAAAAAAGGGAAACTTAGTCCTCTATTTATTGGTCCCTACTGGATTGTGAAGCGTGTTGGTATGGTGGCCTATGAGTTGGAGATACCAGCGGATTTGGCTTCAACGCATCGAGTTTTCCATGTATCATTGTTAAAGGAAAGTGTTGGTCCCTACATTGGTTGTCTCGATGGAGAGTATAGGTGTGAAGGATATACTTAGCTATGAGGAGGTACCGGTTGAGATCCTTGATCGTCAGGTTTGGAAGTTGATGAACAAAGAAGTAGTTTTAGTAAAGGTTCCATGGAGAAATCAGCTTGTTGAGGGAGCTACGTGGGAAGCCAAAGCAGAAATGATGGTTAAATACCTGCATTTATTCCCTTCCGACTCAATTCCAGCATGAGGTATCGGTTTCCACCTTAGTACTCAATTTAGTTTCATTTCAATTTCATGTCTATTAGTCCCTTTCATGTTATTGCATGTATGTGTGATTCATGAATCCAGTTCAGTTATGTATATCAGTCCGGAGGCAGTTACTCCGTCAGTTTTCAGCTTCAGATGTTCAGTATTTGGAATTGCAGTTCCTTCCCCAGCTATTTAGTATGTTTACCCACATTGGGGGATGAATGTTCCCAAGGGGGGAGATGTTGTAATACCCCAAAGTCCTAAGATCAAACCCAAGGGTTAAAATGGAGAAAATAGAAAAACTTGCATCAGGTCGCAAAATGAGTCATCCATTGACTCGTGGTGTTACATAACGAATGGTTAGGTGACCCATTAGGAGGAGACCAGTTTTGAAGATGTTTTACCAGTGGTGACGGTGGAGTAACGACTCATCACTTGACTAAACGAGTCGTTAGTGTGGTCGTTAAATGCGCAGAGAAAGTTGTAGACCAGGATATAACGGGTTAAGGAACAAGTCGTAGTGCCCCTCGTGAAGTGTGCGAGGGAAGGTTTTGATAGTGTTGGCAATGGATGGAGGGACAAGTCGTTGTGCACCCAACGACTTAGCAAGAGACCCGTGGGTGGAGGAAGTTTAGTAAATAAGGATCTTTCCAGTGAAGATGACGAGAGAAGACCACGAGTCATTTGTAGACTCAACAACTCGTTAAGTTCCTCATGGTGACTGACAGTGTCACCTTACCTACGAATTTAGTAAGGGTGTTTTCGTAAATCCTAAGCCCTAAACTACATCATTTTAAGCTCTGCTATGATGATTTTTAGAGGGGTTAAGCCTATTCTAACCATTCCCCTCCCATGAATGCAAGCCTAGACCCCTCCATTGAAGAATTCAAGCTTAGAATTCTCTAATTTTCCTTCAAATTCCTTTGGGCTTTCTAGGGCAGGTATAGATTTGATTCTTTTATGTATGTGATTCAATCAATGAGGATTTCTTCCATCCTCGTGCTTATAATTCTTGTCAATTTCATGAATCAAGTCTTAATTTAAATAATGATCGAAAAGTGATTTCAATCTAATTTCATAGAATTCTTACAAATTATTTATGGGTTGATTCCCACTATGTTTTAAAGTATATTAGATGATTAATGGGAAGATTTAACACATGTTTTGGTTACAAATTCATGAGTTCAAGTTTTAGAAGACTTTAGCCCAATAATACAAGTTTATGAAAAAGTCTAGTTTATGATTGATGATTTTAAGTATGATGAAATATCTAGCATGTATGGATGTTTAAAAATTACCCAAGTATGTATTTATGATTTTTCATTTGAAGTCTATTTCATGAAAAACATGATTTTAATATTTGGACAAGCCCACTTAAGTTAAGCATAATTTAATGATTTAGCCAAGGCTAATAAGTTCAGATATCTCAATATTTGGAATCAATACTCCCCATATGTTAAGATCTAAGCTATGTTTTGTTATATGACTATATGAGCATTATCTATATTTTGGGAGTAGTGTCTAGCATCGAGTAGACTAGGGGTTCCAAGGTTCCCCAGTCTCATAAACTGCGCGCCAATGTAGGTATACTTTGGTGCCTCTCAAGAGAGAATTTCCTCCAACCAAGGGCACACCGTGATATTACGCCTTACTTAATCCTTTGCCCTGGCAAGGCTTAGGATGGCTCTCCTCCATGTGGGAAAGACGTGGAATCATCATGCGCTCATACATGGTGGTTGTTGGTTAAGATAAGTCTCCTATTGTTCCTCATGATTTCAGTAATACATGTACTATGAGATATGATATCATGTCTTTAGCAAGTTTGATCCAAGGATCAGTTTATGAGCTTTTACTAATGATTTCAAATATGGCAAGCCATATGATTCTATTTTCAGCTTTGGGTCATTCTATTTAGATATGAAATACAATTTATGATTATACACAATTTCAACTTACTCTTACTCAACCTATTTTACTTACCTTGCATACTTAGTATGTTCCAAGTACTTACCGTATACTCTATGCTTTATCATTTTATGATATAGGTCCTAGCGATCAGGCTCAGCTTTGTCATTAGCCAGTTCCTGCAGCTTAGTCTAGTTCTCTCATTGGTGAGTCCTTATTCTTTGAGGACCTTCAGCTTGTTGAGTTGTTTACTTTTAGTTTTCAGACGTTTAGTAAGCTAGTTGGGGATGTTGTCCCATCATCTCATTAGTAATCTTAGAGGCTCTTCGGACAATGTGTAGAAAATCAGCTTGTCAATGTTGACTCTTTTTGTTTTATGTATGTTCAGACTTCTGCTATTTCAGAATTCAGTTATCTGCTTTGCTTATGTTGAATTTAGTTATCACGTTCATGTCATGGATTGACTTGGAGACATTTACGGTTCTAGGTTCCATGACTAGATCCCGAGCCGATATTCATGTCATGACATAAATCATGGATTGAATCATAGAAGAATTGAATTCATATAAGATCGGGAGAAATTTCATCAAAATTGGGTCTAACCTTAGAATTTTCACAAATTATAATTTTGGGACTTGAATTCATGAAGTTGTTTTGAAATTGGGCATGAGGGTGGAAGAAATCCTCCATTCATGATCCCAAATGCCTGGGCTGGATGGAATTGTTACTTATAATTGAGACCCAAGAGAATTGAGATGACGAAAAAGCCTAATTGCTTGAGGACTTTAGATGATTTGATGTTCAACTTGAGCTGCTAGGAGTAGAATGAGGTTTTAGGATTATTTTAACGCTTAAATTACTCCCCTTAGGAAACCCAAAAAAACCTCTTTTAGGAGTTAAAAGCATATAAAGTTATGCAAACACCCTTAGGAATTCGCACTTAAAAACCTATTGTCCAGTGGTACGACCCCTAACACGATTAATACCTCCCTGGTATGACCTATGAATTCCAACCATGGTCACAACCCAATTTCCTTTTAAACTCTCTGAATCCATACCATGATTCCCTTAGCACGACTCCCACTGACATGGTATGAATTGTGACATCCAGTCGTTACTTCTCCATCATAGTCTATTAAATTCTCAAGACCTCACAGTACGAGTCTTGGTACGACTCATACCATGGACCTACAGATTATGCTGAGACATTTTCCAGTTTTCTCTACATGATCAAACTCCAAACCCCGGGTCTAGTCTTACGGACTTTTGGAGTGTTACATTATCTCCCTCTTTGGAACATTCGTCCTTGAATGGAGACCTAATAAGCTGAAAAGATAGGAAAAAAGTTGAATTCCCAAAACTGAAAGTTATAGATTGAATACTGATGGAGTGACTAAATCCGAACTGAGATACATATAGTAAACTGAATTCATGAAACATACATGCACACTAAGACATGAAGGGAAATGAGACACATGAACTAAACATGAAACTAAATAGAGTACTAAGGAGGAAACTAGTACCTCATGCCAAAACTAAGCTTGAAGGGAAGAGGTGTGGTTATCTATCCATCATATCTATTTTGGCTTCCCATGTAGCTCCCTCAACTTACTGATTTCTCCACAACACCTTCACCGAAGCTACCTCCTTATTTCTCAACTTCTGAATTTAACGATCAAGGATCTCAACCAGAGCCTCTTTATAGGTAATTTTATCCTTCACACCAATGCTCTCTACTTGAACAACTAGAGATGAATCATCAATGCACTCTTTCATCAAGGACACATGAAAAACTGGGTGTACCAAAGCTAACTCCGTCGGCAACTCTAACTCATAAGCCACATTGCCAACATACCTCAGAATCCTATAAAGACCAATGTACTGGGGGCTAAGCTTCCCCTTCTTTCCAAACCTCATCACCCACTTCATGGGTGACACCTTTAGGAATACCTAATCATCAACGATGAACTCAAGCTCTCTCCTCTTAACATCCGCATATGATTTCTGACGATTATGAGTTATTTTCAACCTTTCCCTAATAAGTTGAACCATCTCCATAGCCTCATGAACTGAGTCTAGCCCTATTAATGAAGCCTCGCTTACCTCAAACCATCGAATAGGTGACCTACATCTCCACCCATAAAGCCCTCAAAAAGAGTCATTCGAATGCTGGAGTTGTAACTGTTATTGTAGGCAAACTCAATGAGAGGAAAGTGATCATCTCAACTACCTTTAAAATAAAATATACAAGCCCCAAACATATCCTCTAGGGTCTAAATTGTCCACTCAGCCTGACCATCTGTCTGCGGGTGAAAAGTTGTGCTAAGCTTGACCTAAGTACTAAGACCCCTCTTAAACAACTTCTAGAATTAGAAAGTGAACTGAGTACCCTTATTTGAGATGATAAACAATGAAAATCCATACAACCTGACTAACTCCCGAATGTAAAGTCGAGCATAATCTTTGGCTGAATCCATAGTCTTGACTTGTAAGAAAGGTGTTGACTTAGTCATCTGATCTATAATCACCCATATAGAATCATGTCGTTGGCGTATACGAGATAATCCAGTAGTGAAGTCCATATTGATCTATTCTTACTTTCAAGTAGGAATACTGATATCCTGTAGCACACCTCCTGGCCTCTAATTCTCAACCTTCACCTGTTGGCAATTCAGACACTTGGTCGCAAACTTTGCAATGTCCTTCTTTATTCCATTCCACCAATTGACTTTCCATAAGTCATAGTACATCTTGGTGGCACCTAGATGAATAGAAATCGAGATCCATGAGCTTCTCTCAACATTCTCTCTCTCAATTCATCTACCTCTGAAACATGTAATCATCCTTGATATCGGAGAACACCATCTCCCCCTTAGGAGAAAACCTCCACTCTCTAATTTTGGACTGTTTCCTTAAATTCACCAAAATGGGATCCTCATTTTCCTTTCCTTAACTTATGACACCAAAGAATACTCTACATTATTCTACATGATGAAACCACTATCCGCTGAATTGGTAAGGCGAACCCCTAAGTAAGCAAGCCTATGGATGTCTTTCACTAATTATTTCCTCCCATCCTCCACATGGGACACACTTTCCATGGACAACCTACTAAAAGCGTCATCCACTATATTGGCCTTGCATAGATGGTAATGGATACTCATGTCATAGTCTTGAGAAGCTAAAGCCATCTCTGGTGTTGCAAATTTAGATCCTTCTGAGTGAACATATACTAAAGACTCTTGTGGTCCGTGAATGCATCCATGTGCACTCCATACAAATATTGCCTCTAGATTTTCGAGGCAAACACCACCACTGCTAACTCTAGGTGATGCGTCGGATAATTCTTCTCATGAGTCTTCAGCTGTCTCGAATCATAAAAAATGACCTTCCCATGCTGCATCAACACACACCCAAGGCCAATCCTAGAGGCATAGCAATACACCACATAGACATCTGTACACTCTGAAAGTGTCGACATCAGAGCAGAAATGAGTTGAGCCTTTAGCTCCTGAAAAATCTTCTTACAAGCATCGGACCACTAAAATTTAACCTTCTTCTGTGTAAACTTAACCTAAGGTGTAGCAATGGATGAAAATCCCTCTACGAACCTCCGGTAGTAGCAAGCTAAACCTAAAAAGCTCCTAATTTCAGTAAGGTTAACCGATCTAGGCCAGTTCTTCACTGCCTCGATTTTTTGAATGTCTACCTAAATACCCTTGCTAGACACCACATGGCCATGAAATGCAACTAGCTACAGCAAAAATTCATACTTGCTAAAAGTAGCAAGTAGCTGACAGTCCTTAAGAATCTGTAGCACAATCCTCAAGTAAGTAGCATGCTCCCACTCCGAGAATACACAAGGATGTTATCTATGAAAATAATGAAGAACATATCAAAGTACTACTTGAGCACCCTATTCATCAAATCTATCAAAGTTGTAGGAGCACTCATTAGTCCGAAAGACATAATTACAAACTCATAGTGACCATACTGAGTCCAGAAAGCTATCTTCGAGATGTCACTCTCCCTAACCCTGAGCTGATGATAACCAGATCTAAGGTTTATCTTTAAAAAGCACATGGCACCCTAATGCTGGTTACACAAGTCATCAATCTTGGGGAAAGGATACTTATTCTTGATTTTGACTTTGTTCAACTAATGATAGTCAATGCACATCTTGAGAGAACCATCTTTCTTATGCACGAGAGGATTGGAACACCCCACAGAGACTTATTGGGCCTAATGAAACCCTTATCCAAGATGTCTTTCAATTGTTTCTTCAACTCTTTTAGTTCGAATGGAGTCATTCTATAAGAAGGAATAGATATGGGTTGCCCATAAAGGAGAAGGTTAATACTAAAGTCAATCTCCCGAATGGGAGGGACTCCTGGTAGATCATCTGGGAACACTTCTGTATACTCACATACAATAGGAACTGACTGGAGAGTCAGGGTTTCAAACTTACAATCCTTAACCTGAAATAAATGATATACCCAAACCTTGGAGATCATCTTTCTAGCCTTAATGCAGGGACAAAGCAACCTACAGACACCGCTGAACTACTCTTCCACTCTAGGACTAGTTCACCCAAAAATCGAAACTCTATTGATCGAGTTCTACAATTGACTAAAGCATAGAAAGAATATAACCAATCCATATTGAAGATAACATCAAAATATTTTATATATAACTTCCCTAAGTCAGTTGAGGTGACATTATAAAGAGCTATGATTTGGAAATTTCTATATACCCATTGATCTATAACTACCTCATCGGCAAGAGTAGAGACTAAGAAGGGTTCTGAGAGGATTTCTGGACTAACACCAAAACTAATAGAAATATAAGGAGTCATAAAGGAAAATATGGCCCCTAGTTCTAGAAATGCATAAACATCAAAATGAAAAACATGTAACATACTAGTGACCATGTTTGCTAAGCTCTCCTTCTCCTAGGGGGATGATAGCGCGTAGAACCAGTTCTCGTGCTGCCTGCCACTAGCACTAGAAGATGTGCCCTACTGAGATGGGTAGCTTCTAAATAGTGGCTGGGGCACGGCCTCTACCATCATCTTGTCTAGTTAAAGGACAATCCTTGCACATGTGTTCGGGCTTCCCACACCCGAAGCAAACATCTTCCAACCAAGGACTCTCCTAGGTGGATCTTGCCATCCTTCCTACAAGCAGGTAAAGTGTGCTCCCATGACATGCTCCTCTATAATCTAGAGCCTGATGCTCTACCCCTCAGATAACCTTTGGGCCTAGATGGAACACTGGTTGATGATGGAGCTGGGGCTAGTGATCTCTGTTGGGACTGCGGATGGTATCCAACACTGGTCCTCTGCTAGAAGTGCTCAAAGTTTCTGGTCCTGGCCCTCTTGACCTTCCTCTCCTTCTCCTTCAGCTTCTCCTCCTCGATTTGTTGGGCATACATCATGAGTGATGAGATATCCATATCGCTGATGAGAATAGCAGTCCTACACTCCTAGACCATTAAATCTGATACCCCCAATACAAACTTACTCATTTTAGCCCTTGGATTGGCAACCATCTTTGGAGCCTACTTCAACCACTGAGTGAACATCAAAGCGTACTCCTGAACTGACATATTGTTCTGCTTCAGATTGATAAACTCAACAACCTTGGCTTTCTTCATCTCTCAGGGAAAAAACCTATCTAAGAAGGCTATCAAAAACTCATCCCAGTAGATAGGAACTACACATGTCCTCCGACCTGCCTTTCACTACTGAAACCAAATGTGAGCTACCCCTTTCAGCTGATAGGAGGCCAAATCTGCACTCTCCTATGAAACCCTCGTAATTTGGGTAATCATTTAGATCTCATCAATAAACTCTTTTGGATCCTTTTCCACCTTGAAACCATGAAACTCTAGAGGATTCATTATGGTGAATTCTCGTACTCTCGCCAACGCAGCATCCCATTGGAATTCACCGATGCAATTGCCCATCGGTTAACCTGTACCATAATAGCCTGGGCCGGCATTTGAAAAGCATCCCTAAACTCGACATTAGTCATCTACTCATTCAAAGGGTCCGCCTGGAGCTTGTGGGGCTAGTCAACCCATCTCCATTGCCATTTCCATGGCCATTGTAATTTCCATTCCTTCTTCAATTGACTCGGAGGGGAGGAATATTTCTGCAAATACGTATAGCATGAGTTAGATAAGAATAGAGAGGGTTGGACTTCATTACACGACATAGATTAAGAAAGAAGGAAAGATTCCTAAAATGTCTTGTAGATCTTCCTCATAAATATGGTGCGCTTCACACCCATGAAAAAGATTCTACGCAATGCAGCTTTCAGACACCCTAGGACATATCTAAACATGTTGCTCTAATACCATGTTTGTCGTGACTCAACCATGGACCTCAGATCGTAACACGGGACCTAAAACTACGTATGGCTCCAAGCTAACCCATGGAAAATGCATAACATACTTTAGAGCATAAATTAAGCAGAACATCTATAAAGCATAATATAAGAAATAAGCAGAAGTCTAAGGTAACATAATACGACAAACTGAATAAATAAGACAACACAGTTTGATATCTATATATCATGTCTGAAAGCCTCTAGTCATACGGTGAGCTGAAGGGACAAACCCTCAACTAGCTCCACTAAAGTCTGAAACTGAAAGTCATAAGAAAGGATATGTATCAAAACTAATATCTCTAGACCATGAGGACTCACGAAAACTGCTGAACCCAGAAAAGATTGAATCTATCGGCGCAACTACGACTAATTAAGTGAACCTATATCATTAGATGATATAGCATAAAATTATGTGGTCAGTACTTTGAATGTACTAGGTATGTAGTATGAGTAAAACATGAGATCCATGACAACATGCTAAAATCATGATCATGAGATAGTCATAAATAAGAGTTATTTATCATAAACTGAAGTATAATGACCCAAAGTTTTGAAAGTAAAATCATATAGCTTAACATGTCTGAAATAAAAAGTAAAATCTCATAAACTAATCAAAGGGTCAAATATACTATAAAAATGATATCATAAATTCAAAACGTGAACAACATAAAACATGAGGAACAATGGGAGATTCTCATAATTGAAATCATTATAAATTAGCATATGATGACCTACTATCTCACTCAAGTTGGCAGAGTCATTCTAATACTTGCCTAGGAAAAGAATGTGAAGGTGTGATATCACTTGTGAGCCCATTCAGGTAGGGGAAACATTCTCTTGTGAGGACCCTTATCATAATCATACCTATGGTGGCACGTTCTAAGACCTGGGTTCGTTGAACCCTGGCCTACTCAGTGCTAAATACTACTCCCAAAATATGAATATTTCTCATAGTCATAATTATGAAACATACTTGGTTTTCATAGGCTAGGTGAAAATCACAAGATTCATATATATGCTTTACATATGTGAACTAGCCATGAAAACAATGTCGCTGATTTGGCCACGATACGTAAGCTTGATATTCATAAAATGAATGCATAGTTGAATAGATCATCATAACTTGAAATCATTGATTCATATTAGAAATTAGCATAAAACATGTAACCATAGTAATGAATCATGGATTGAATCATAAGAGAATTGAATATGTAGAAGATCATGAGAGATTTCATCAAAATTGTGTTTAACCTTGGAATTTCCATAAATTATAATTTGGAGACTTTAATTTCATGAAATTGATCTGAAACTGGGTATGAGGGTGGAAGAAATCCCCCATTATGACCCTACATACCTGAGATTGATGGAATTCTTGCTTATAATTGAGACCTAAGAGAATTGAGATGATGAAGAACCCTAATTACTTGAGGACTTGAGAGGATTTGATCTTCAATTTAAGGTGTTGGAGTAGAATGAGGGTTTAGGCTTATTTTAACCCTTAAATACTCCCCTTAGGAAACCCAAAATGACAATATTTAGAAGTTAAAAGCATAAAAATACGAAAATAGGAATTCGCACATAAAAACCTATTGTCCAATGGTATGACCCATACCACAATTCATACCTCCCTAGTACGATTCACGATTAGCAGTCGTGGTCCCAAACCAACTTCATGTTAAATTCTCTAAATACATACCATGACCCCTTAGTACGACTCATACTAACATGGTACGAACCGTGACATACAATCATGACTTCTCCATCAATGTCTGTTGAATTCTTTGGACCTCACAGTGTGAGTCTTGGTACGACTCTTACCATGGACCTACGGATCATCTTGTGGATTATACTGATGTATTTTGTAATACCCCAAAATTCCTAAGATCAGACCCAAGGGTTAAAATGGAGAAAACAGGATTTTCTACACCAGGTCATAGGACGAGTCATTGAGTGACCCATGAGGTGCACCACGAGTCGTTAAGTGACACGTGGGGAGAAGGGTAGACTTGGTTGGATTTTCGGATTTGGGGCTGACCACAAGTGATACCACAAGTCGTGGTCATCACCACGAGTGATCAGGTGGTCCGTGTTAAGAAGTTGACTTGAGGTTGAAGAGCTTGGACAGTGCAGGCTATGATTCATCACCACAAGTCGTTGGGTACACTACGAGTTGTGGTGTCCCTCGTGGTAACCCTTAGAGGTATGATCCCAGTGATGGAAACAACAAGCAGACAACGAGTCATCCCTCAGACCACGATTCATCCAGTCCTTCGTTGGGACTGCAGTGACAATTTTCCTGCGAATTTATTAAGGGCTTTTCCATAATTCCTAAGTTCCTAAAACCTATAGTACGTCGTTTTAAGCTCAGAAAAGTGCGTTTTAAGAGAGGTAAGTTTATTCTAAGCTATTCTCTTCCATGCATGAACGTATAGAAGCTCCTAAGGGTGATCAAGCTTAGATTCATCAAGTTTTTTTCCAAATTCCTTTGGGCTTTCAAGAGGGTTTGTGAAATAACACTTCTCCAGGTATGAAGGGTTATGAATGGGTGTATTCATCCATACCCATGCCCAATCCCTCTTCAATTTCATGAAAATTCTAGTTGATGAATCTATGGGGTTTTAACCCAATATGTGAATTCTCTAAGTATCAATCATGGGTATGATCTATACATGTTTGTAATGTTGAATTACGATCCATGGGCCTATTTTACAATGTTACCAATTACAAATTATATTTTCAAGTTTTACAAATTATGATGCCCATCCATGGAAGTTCATGAAAATTGAGATCTATGATATATGTCTTGAAGCATGATGAGATGTATATGATGAAAGAATKATTTTGAATTTACCCATGTCCATGTTCATTTTTTTGAATGATCAATTCTATGTCAAGCATGTTTATGCAATGGGAAATCCCATATTACCAAAGTATGTTTCATGATTTATCTAAAGTTCATGTATTAGTTTACCACATAGTTTTCGAGTCTAGACTCCCACTATTTTATCTTATGGTATGGTTTGATCCCAAGGCTCCTTATATTATGATTTCAGATTATGCAAATATGTTATGAGTCAGCTTCGTCACTAGACAATGGTCAACTTCATCGAAAAATAATGGAGAGCATATGCATGTTTTGATAGTTGTGTTTAGCACCGAGTAGGCTAAGGTTCTGTCAACCCTATGCCTAAGAACTACTGCCAACGTAGGTATGTTCAGATTATTGGGACCTCCCTTGTGAGCTTCCCTTTCCTCCAAGGGGCCTTTAGCTTGATATCAATATAGATAGTGTTCTTAACCCTTGAAAGGCTTTGGATGGCTCTGCACACTTGAGTGTAATAGTCGGGACCATGTAATCTCTATCTTGGTAATGTCGGTTAAAAGACGAGTCTCCCATTATTCCTTATGATTTTGAGTTATGCATGTTCAGCAGTCATGATATTATGTTTTCAGTAGGTTTGACCGAATGTTAAGTTTTAGTTATGAATAATCAGTTTTAGCTTTGGTTCAATCAATTTAGTTATTATATTCAGATATGATACTCAGTTATGTGTGAATCATGTTTTTAGATAATAGCATGCAAGCCCTACTCTCAGACTCTTATGATGAAATGTTTTATGTTATGTATGATCACTCATTTTACATACTTAGCGCTTTTACTTACCTTGCATACTCGGTACATTTCACATACTGACTGCATATTCTATGCTATATCATTTCATGATACAGGCTCAAATATTCTGGCTCAATCCCGCCATTAGCCAGATGCTCAGTATTAGCATCTCCTAGTCTCAATTGGTGATTCCTCATCTTCCGAGGTCCCTTTATAAGTTGTATTTAGTATTTTTAGTTTTAGACTATAGTGAGTTAGTTGGGGCCTTATCCCATCAACTCATTAGTAGTAGAGTCATATCAGACATAGCGTGTATTCAGCTTCAGACTTGTGTTATGTATTCATATCTTATGATATTTTCATACTTCTACTATATTATATATGTGTTAGACTTCTACATTATTATGTTGAGTTTAGATGTCATGTTCATGCCATAGGTTGACTTGGAGCCTCTCAGGGTTTTCCCGTGCCTCGATACGGGCCTATGTTCAGGTTGTGACAAACTTGATATCAAAGCATTAGGTTTTGAAGTGTCTTAGGGTGTCAAAAAGCCGCATTAAGTAGAGTCTTTTTTCATGAGTGTGAAGCACGCGACACTTATGACGAAGAGGCTACGAAATGTTTTAGGAAATATCCCGTTCTTTCATGATCTATGTCATGCGATGAAATGTCTCTCTATCCTTCTAGCTCATACTGTACGCATTTGCGGAATCATGTCTCCTCGCTGAGTTTACAGAAGAAGAAACAGGAACAGAAATGACCATGAGAATGGCGATGGGGATGGGCACCAGTAGTCCCCATCAGCCTCTGAGGATCATGTACTCGAGCAGGTTGCCCACATAGAGTTCTGGGAAGCTATCCAGATGTTGGCTCAGGCCTTGAACACCCAATTAAATCAACAGGTGGTAGCGCATGTCCCTCAGAATGGGAATACGCCAGTGGCTATAGTTAGAGATTTTCTAAGGATAAATCCTCCAGCGTTCCTTGGGTCAAAAGTAGATAAGGATCCACATGAGTTTATTGATGAGGTTCTGAAGATCACCCAAATCATGGGGGTGACTGGGGAGGAGTGCACGGATTTGGCCTTGTGTCAATTGAAAGGGGTTGCACACATCTAGTTCAAGAAATGTAAGGATAGCAGGGCAGTTGGAGCAAGCCCTATTGGTTGGGAGGAGTTCCATACCGCATCTATGGATTGGTTCTTCCTTCGTGGGATGAGGGAGATTAAAGCAGCTGAGTTGTGAACCTGAAGCAATAAAAGATGATAGTTCAAGAGTATGTCTTAGAGTTCACTCGCCTTTCCAACTATGCACCTGAGATGGTGATAGATCAGAGGGCCCGAGTGAGTTGGTTCGTGCATGGTATAGCAGACTATCTGGTCAAGGATTGTCGGACCGCAATGCTTCATCAGGACATTTACTTCCCCTAGATAGTTCTGTACGCCCAGTAGATAGAGGCGGTACAAGTGAGTGAGCGAGAGAGAGAGGCCAAGAGGGCTAGGACTGATAGCTTTGGGCTCTCTCTAGAGGTGAGAACCGTTAGCAGTCCCACCAGAGATCTTCAGCCCCAATGCCATTAACTATGAGTGTGCCATCCAGGTCTAGATGCAACCAGAGGGGATAAGAATTAGGCTCTAGAGGTCAGGGTAGTAGGTTCACATAGTATAGCATTTCAGAGTGTGACTGGTGTGGCTAGAGACATACGGGTCAGTGCTTAGCAGTCCAAGTTCTTGTTTTGGGTGTGGGATGCCCGAAGATATGCTTATAGATTGTCCAGCATCCATATAGGACCATGATAGGGGTGGAGGCCCAACCTCTAGTTCAGTAGCTCCACCAACATGCCCAACTCAGCGGAGGCATCTTCTAGTGCGGTTGGTGGTTAGGGCAAGAACAAATTCTATACCCTAGAATCTCGTCATGAGCATGAGGTCTCCCAGATGTAGTCACTGGTATGTTACGAGTATTCCTCCTTGATGTATATGCATTGATAGATCTAGGGGCTACTTTATCTTTTGTGATGCCCTATGTTTCTAGTAGTTCCGGAGTCAGTCCCAAATTCCTATCATAACCTTTCTCAGTCTCTACTCCAGTTGGTGATTCAGTTATTGCTCGACGGGTATATAGAAATTACCCTGTCATAATTCTTTAGAAAATCACCTAAGCAGATTTAGTAGAGCTAGACATGATCGATTTTGATGTTATCTTCGGCATGGATTGGCCACATGCATGTTATTCCTCAGTCAATTGTAGAACCCGTACAGTAGAGTTCATATTTTCGGGTGGGCCAGTCCTAGAGAGGAATAGCAGTTCAGCTGAGTCTGTAGGTCGCTTTATTTCCTACCTTAAGGCCAGAAAGATAATTTCTAAGGGTTGTGTGTATCACCTAGTTAGGGATAAGGATGTTACATCCAAAACCCCGACGATATAGTCAGTTCCTGTAGTGGTGAATATCCAGAAGTGTTTCCAGATGATTTATTGGGAGTTCCTCCCGAGTGGGTGATCGATTTTGGTATTGACCTTCTTCCCGATACGTAACCTATATATATTCCTCCTTATAGAATGGTCCTAGCTGAGTTAAAGGAGTTGAAGGAGCAGTTTAATGATCTCTTAGACAATGGTTTCATTAGACCAAGCAAATCCCCGTGGGGTGCCCCAGTCCTCTTTGTCCGGAAGAAGGATGGTTCCCTTCGGATATGCATTGATTATCGGCAATTGAACAAAGTTACCATCAAGAACAGGTATCCCCTCCCCAGGATTGATGACTTGTTTGACCAGATTCAGGGTGCTAAATCCTTTTCAAAGATAGAACTCAGATCCGGATACCATCAGCTCAAGGTTCGGGAGAGTGACATCCCGAAGACAGCCTTCAAGATTATGTATGATCACTATGAGTTTGTGGTTATATCTTTTGGACTAACGAATGCTCCTGCAACTTTTATTGATTTAATAAATAGGGTGTTCAAGCCATATTTGTATATGTTCATGATTGTGTTCATAGATAATATTCTCATATACTCTTGGAGCGAAGAAGAGCATACCGCTAATTTGAGGATGGTGCTACAGACTTTTAAGGATCGCCAGTTGTATGGTAAATTCAGCAAGTGCGAGTTTTGTCTAAACTCAGTGACATTTTTGGGTCATGTGGTGTCAAGTGAGGGTTTATAGGCGGACTCTCAAAAGATAGAAGCGGTGAAGAATTGTCCTAGACCAGTTAGTTCTTCGGATATCAGTTGTTTCTTGGGTTTAACTGGTTACTACCGAAGGTTTGTTGAAGGATTTTCATCCATTGCATTTCCATTAACTAAGTTGACCTAGAAGAATGTGAAATTTCAATGGTCGGAGGCTTGGGAGAAGAGCTTCCAAGAGTTGAAGATTTTGACTCACCTCCACACCGGTGTTGACCTTACCTGAGGGTACCGATGGGCTTGTGGTATATTATGACGCTTTAAGGATCGGCCTGGGTTTTGTACTAATGCAACATGGTAAAGTTATAGCTTATATTTCAGGCAGCTAAGAATCCATGAAAAGAACTATCCAACCCATGATATCGAGTTAGCGTCAGTAGTATTTGCCTTGAAGATTTGGAGGCACTATCTGTATGCGGTCCATGTAGATGTGTTTACGGACCACAAAAACCTACGGTATGTGTTTACCCAAAAGGATATGAATCTACATCAGAGGAGGTGGTTGGAGCTTTATAAAGAATATGATATGAGTGTCCTTTATCATTCGGGCAAAGCTAACATGGTGGCAGACGCTCTTAGCAGGCTTTTTACGGAAAGTGTGTCCCATGTAGATGAGGAGAGGAATGAACTAGTGAAGGATGTGCATCAGCTTGCACGACTTGGAGTTCATCTTGTTGTCTCGGCAAATGGTGGTGTCATTGTTCAGAATAGATCAGAATCTTCCTTGGTGACCGAGGTCAAAGCTAGAGAAGATGAGGATCCTATTTTTTTCAAGTTGAATGAAGTTATTCGGAATCAAAAAGTGGAGGTCTTCTCCCAAGGGGCAGATGGTGTGCCATGATATCAGGGTCATTTGTGTATACCGGGTGTTGGTGACCTGAGGGAGTGGATGTTGCATGAGCCTCATGGTTCCAGATATTATGTACATCTAGGTGCCACCAAGATGTACCGTGACCTACGGGAAATCTACTAGTAGAATGGTATGAAGAAGGACATAGCAGAGTTTGTGGTTAAATGTCTGAATTGTCAGCAGGTGAAGGTTGAGCATCAAAGACCTGGGGGTGTGCTTCAAGAAACTAGTATCCCTACTTGGAAGTGGGAGGAAATCAATTTGGACTTCATTACGGTTGTCCTCGCAATCGTCGACAGTATGAATCTATTTGGGTGGTTGTAGACATATTGACTAGGGCGGCCTATTTTCTACGGGTTAAAACTATTGATTCAGTGGAGGATTATGTCAAGTTATACATTCGGGAGTTAGTCCATTTTCCTGGAGTGCCCTTGTCCACTATATCCGATAGAGGTACTCAGTTTACCTCCCAGTTCTGGAGATCGTTTCAGAAGGGACTTGGTACTTAAGTCAAGCTTAACACAGCATTTCACCTACAAATAGAGAGTTAGGCTGAGCAGACCATTCAAACTCTAGAGGATATGTTGAGAGTGTGTGTGATTGATTTCAAGGATAGTTGGGATTATCATTTGTCTCTCATTGAATTTGAATATAACAACAGCTACCATTCCAGCATTCAAATGGCTCCGTTCGAGGCTCTCTACGGGTGGAGATGTAGATCGCCTATTTGTTGGTTTGAAGTCAGTGAAACTGCAATGATAGGTCTAGGTTTGGTTCACGAGGCTATGAATAAGGTTCATCTCATAAGAGAAAGGTTGAAAATAGCTCAGAGTCATCAAAAGTCCTACGCGGATGTGAGGAGAAGAGAACTAGAGTTTGAAGTGGATGATTGGGTATTTCTGAATGTATCTCCCATGAAGGGAGTGATGAGGTTCGAAAAGAAAGGAAAACTCAGTCCCCGTTATGTTGGCCCATACCGGATTGTGATACGGGTTGGTAAGGTAGCATATGAGTTGGAGTTGCCCTCGAATTAGCTTCAGTTCATCTAATGTTCCATGTATCACTTTTAAAGAAGTGCTTGAGTTATCCAGCTTTGGTTGTCCTGGTGGAGAGCATGGATGTGAAGGATAGTCTTAACTAAGAGGAGGTTTTGATGGAAGTACTTGATCATCTGGTTCGAAAGCTAAGAAACAAAGAAGTAGCCTCAGTCAAGGTTTTGTGGAGGAATCAGCCTGTTGAGGGAGCTACATGGAAAGCCAAAGCAGATATGATGGCTAAATACTCGCATCTATTCCCTCCCGACTCAGTTTAAGCTTGAGGTACCAATTTCCTCCCTAGTACTCTATTTATTTTCATGTTCAGATCATGTGCCCCAGTTTCTTTTATGTCAATGTTTGTATGCTTGATTCATGAATTCAGTTCAGTCATGTAGTTTAGCTTGGAGTCAGTCACTCCGTTGGTTTACAACTTAAATGTTCGGTATTTGAGTATGATAATTGCATTTCTCAGCTTTTTAGTATGATTTTTCACATTCGAGGATGAATGTTCTCAAGGGGGAGATATTGTAATACCCCAAAATCCCTAAGATCATAACCGAGGGTTGAAATAGAAAAAATAGGATTTTCTGCACCAGGTCATAGGACAAGTCATCCAGTGACCTGTGAGGTACACCACGAGTAATTAAGTGACTCGTGGGGAGAAGGGTAGACTTGGTTGGACATTTGGATTTGTGGCTGACCGCGGCTGAGACCACGAGTCGTCAGGTGGTCCGTGGTCAGAAGTTGACTTCTAGTTGAAGAGCTTGAAAAATGCAGGCCAGACTTGGTCACCACGAGTCGTGGTGTCCCTCGTGGTAACCTCAGAGGTATGATGCCAGTGATGGCAATGACAGGCAGACGACGAGTCGTCCCCTAGACCACGATTTATCCAATCCCTCGTTGGGACTGGCAGTGAGTATTTTCTTGAGAATTTACTAAGGACTTTTCTGTAATTCCTAAGTTCTTAAGATCTATACTACGTAGTTTCAAGCTCATAAAAGTGTGTTTTAAAAGGGGTAAGTTCATTCTAAGCCTATTCTCTTCCATGCATGCAAGTATAGTAGCTCATAAGAGTGATCAAGCTTAGATTCATAAAGTTCTTTCCCAAATTCCTTTGGGCTTTCAAGAGGGTTTGTTAAATCATACTTCTCCAGGTATGTATGGTTACGAATGGGTGTATTCATCCACACCCATGCCCAATCCCTCTTCAATTTCATGAAAATTCTAGTTGATGAATCTATGGGGTTTTAACCCATTATGTGAATTCTCTAAGTATCAATCATGGGTATGATCTATATATGTTTGTAATGTTGAATTACGATCCATGGGAATATTTTACAATGTTACCAATTACAAATTATATTTTCAAGTTTTACAAATTATGATGCCCATCCATGGAAGTTCATGAAAATTGAGATCTATGATATATGTCTTGAAGCATGATGAGATGTATATGATGAAAGAATKATTTTGAATTTACCCATGTCCATGTTCATTTTTTTGAATGATCAATTCTATGTCAAGCATGTTTATGCAATGGGAAATCCCATATTACCAAAGTATGTTTCATGATTTATCTAAAGTTCATGTATTAGTTTACCACATAGTTTTCGAGTCTAGACTCCCACTATTTTATCTTATGGTATGGTTTGATCCCAAGGCTCCTTATATTATGATTTCAGATTATGCAAATATGTTATGAGTCAGCTTCGTCACTAGACAATGGTCAACTTCATCGAAAAATAATGGAGAGCATATGCATGTTTTGATAGTTGTGTTTAGCACTGAGTAGGCTAAGGTTCTGTCAACCCTATGCCTAAGAACTACTGCCAACGTAGGTATGTTCAGATTATTGGGACCTCCCTTGTGAGCTTCTCCTGCCCCCAAGGGGCCTTCATCTTGATATCATATCATGGTAGTGTACTTAGCCTTGGCAAGGCTTTGGACGGCTCTTTCCACTTAAGTGTAATAGTAGGGACCACGTAAGCTCTATCGTGGTAATGTCGGTTAAAAGACGAGTCTCTTATTTTTTCTCATGATTTCAGTTATGCATGTTCAGCGGTCATGAAATTATGTTTACAATAGGTTTGACCCAATGTTCACTTTTACTCATGAATAATCAGTTTTATCTTTTGGGTCAATCGATTCAGTTATGATATTTAGATATGATACTCAGTTATGTATGAATCATGTTGTCAGATAATAGTATGCAAGCCCTACTCTCAGACTCTTATGATGAAATATTTTATGTTATGCATGATCACTGATTTTACTTACTTAGTAGTTTTACTTACCTTACATACTCGGTACATTCTACGTATTGACCGTATACTCTATGTTGTATCGTTTCATGATACAGGCTCGGATATTCAGGCTTAGTCCTTCCATTAGCCAAACTCTCAGTATTAGCATCTCCTAGTCTCATTTGGTGAGTCCTCATCTTTTGAGGGCCCTTTATCATTTATATTTAGTATTTTTAGTTTCAGACTATAGTGAATTAGTTGGGGTCTTGTCCCATCAACTCATCAATAGTAGAGGCTTATCAGACATAGCATGTATTCAGCTTCAGACTTGTGTTATATATTCAGATGTTATGATATTTTAAGACTTCCACTATATTATATATGTGTTAGACTTCCTCTTGATTATGTTGAGTTTAGATGTCATGTTTATGCCATGGATCGACTTGGAGCCTCTCGGGGTTCTTTATCCCGTGTCTTGATCCGGGCCTATGTTTGGGTCGTGACATATTTTTCAATTTTCTCTGCATGATCAAACTCCAAACTCCAAACCCCAAGGCTAGTCTTAGGGACTTTTAGGGTATTACAATAGCATAATCCAATACAATAAAGTCGGCTTGAAGTATAAAATTTCCAACCTTCACCAAAACATCTGCTACTATCTCACCGGCTTTTTGATTGACTTACCAATCATTTGAAGTTGAATGGAGGTGGAATTTAACATGGTCAACCCAGACATTTTGTTAATGGATAGGGGAATTAAATTGATGCTTTCCCTATTTTCATGTAGAGCTCTCAAATAATCATACTACCTAATCTTTCATGGGATGGTGAATGCACTGGGGTCTACCTTTTTCTCCACATGAATGCCGGCAATGTTGGCACTAACCTAGTGATTGATCGGGACCAATTTTTCTTCCATTAGCCTATTCGTTTTTAGCAATTCATTTAGGTACTTGAAAATTTTGGGAACCTTCTTTAGAGCATCAATAAATAGTACCCGCAATATTGCCTTCTTCAACCTCTCAATATATTTAGCAAATTCACATAAAGAGTTTACTTGGCCAACCTTTAAGAAAAGGGAGGAAGAGGTTTAAGATAAGATTCAGTAATTTTACCCACGTTCTCCTGCACCTTCTCCTTCTTTTTTGAGTCCAACAAGACTTCATCATTTGGAGAACTAACAAGTTGCTTCAATACCACCTCCTTATCAACACTCTCACTTTTAACCCCACTACCTTCACCAAAATCAATCTCCCCAGACTTATCAATATTAGAATATAGCATTTAGCCGCTCCAAGTCACTATAGTCATGCAATGAGCCTCTGAGCCACTTCCATTGCCCTTGGGATTCACCATCGTATCACTAGAAAGTTGAATATTATGCTTTGGGTTATCCTCTCTCAATAAGTCCCTTATTTGTTGCTCCAACTTTTAGATAGAAGTAGAATGGGAGCTAACAACTTCAATTAAACTCTTTACACAAGCATCCGATCTCTCTTTGTTGGAGAGCACCTTCTCCAACATGCCTTCAATTCTATAAATTTCATGGTCTTGAGATGAACCTTCTCTTCGGATGTGAGAACTGGAGGATGGCCCTCTTGGTGGCAGATATGGGTTAGAGCATCGGTTTATAAAATTTTCACCTTGCTAGCCTTTACTTGAGCCACCATAAGAATTTCTAGCATAATATTAACCTTGACCTTGCGGTTGAGGTCTCCATTTACTTTGATAATTATAAGATGGATGGCTTTGATTTTGTTGATAGTGTTGCCTTGGGTAACCACCCGATGTATTTCCAACATAGTTAGCACCCTCGAATTATGCCGGTGGTTGGTGCTAACTGTTGACCTTGGTAAGGAGGGGGGCATCCGTGCCAATATTGTAGAGGACCACTTTATGCTTCTTCAAATACATTCACCTATTTGACCTTATTCTCGGTCAAATTCTTTATGAGAAATGCAATATTGGTAGCCATGACTACCATCATCTAGTCTCTCTTGGTTATCTTTTATTAAATGAGTTAATGAAGTACTACCCCATTCAAACCTCTATTTTGATCTTTAGCATGCAATGTATGATTATGCTTAGCAACTCTATCCAGTATGGTGGCAATCTGATTATATGTTTTATCTATGAAGCATCCTCAAGCTGCATTATTTGTCACTAATTATGTGAGTGGGTCCAAATCGATATAGAATTTTTTAAGCAATATATTCTCAGAAAATGCATGGGTGGGCGACGTAAGAAAATATTGTTTGAAACGCTCTCACACCTCAAAAAGTTGTTTCTTCGGAAGTTGCCAAAAATAGAAGATCTTATCACGTTGTTTGGCTTTCTTACTTAGTGGAAATCACTTCTTAATAAAAACGTTGACAAGCTCCGTCCAAGTGTAAATTGAATTGGGGTGTAGGCGATGCAACCAATCACAAGCCTCCCCTACTAAGGAATACTTGAAAACCTTCACATGGATGGCATCATCCTACGTGTTATTCTGCTTGTTCATGTTGTACACCTCCAAGAAATTCTTAAGATGTTGTTGCGGATATTGATCAGTTGAATTGAAAGATTGGCCTTCCGCCTTAGCATGCTGTAAATGCTTCCATCAATTTTAAACGTGAGAGTATTCACTCTTGGGGGTATAAAAGAAGTTGCGTAGTCTATGTCATCATTGGCCACTTCAAAGACATTATTCAATTTAACCTAAGGATCTGTCATTTTACACTTGTTTTACAAGTCAAAAAAAACAAGTGTGATAGAGTAGGATAAAAACAAAAAATCAAAATCTGAATCACTTGTTAGGAGCTATTGCCTAAATCCTGGCAATGACGCCAAAACTTGGTGATCACCCAAATTCACCTTCAATTAGGAGTGTGTATATAGTCAACTATAATATATATATATACCTAACTAAGAGTCAGAATCATATCCACATGGACTTAGTATGGATCCAAGCTATCAAGTAAAAACAAATATGGTTGAATGATTGAAGCACTACTCAAGTCAATGGGTAAGAGACGATTAAGCTAAGTTACTACAATTTAGAATGCTAATGGCTGAAATCAATAAAAGAAAACTCTAGGAATGTATTCGCATATAGGGTTTATCCCCCTAAATTACTCAATTAGCCTTTTTAAAAAATGAGCTTTTCATAAATATGCAATCAATGATCATTAGGTGTCTCTCAACAACCTAACAATGTCAATCTAAATTAATTTTCTCAAATTAATAAGAATTACATACAAATTGATTGCTAATTTGTTAATTAGATTCATCAAATCTCTAAGTGAAACTATTAAGCAAGGTGTAAGCCTTGGGTCATTGTTGTTTGATGTTACCCAAATAATAATTGGCTCTTTCAAGCTCAATTGAAATAATTTGAAATGATTGGATGTTTGCAATCACCGTATTTATTTTACAAAGCATAGATCAATCAATTATTTAAGAGCTCATAATTAATTCACCCTAATTGAGATCATTAACATTCACAAACTCATAGTGTTCACAATCCTAGATCTAAAATTAGCTACTCATGGAAGAATAAGAAGAAGAAAGCATGAAATTAAACATTATCACTTACAATTCAGTAGATGAAAAATTGTGTAATCAAAAAGTCTTCAAACTATTATTTATACTACTGTAGAATTCAGACTCTAGATAAAACTCTCTAAAAAAATAAAAGACTATTTATACTAAAGCTTAAAACCCCAATTACAATTTAAATCCAGACGCCCAGTTAGCATATAGGGACTGATATTTTTTACGATCCGTATTTTGCACTGAACTTTGTATCTTCAATCTATACTATCTGCTATCGTAATTCAACTTACGGACCATATACTGAATTTATGGTTTGTACTTTTCTTTGTAGATTGCTTATCCAGGTAGATAATTATTTGAGCCTTTTGATTTACGGTCCAATTTGCAATTCACAGATTGGATAAGCGGGATGCATCTTGTGTCGTGCCTTGCTGACAGATTATTGCCCTTCTCTGGTTTAAAATACTTTTGGATGTATGGGCTGCATCTTGGAGTTGTTGTCCGCCTGTTCCATTTCAGGAAATGTTTTTCAATTTTCCTTCAACTCATTGAAAATCCTAAAACTTAGTAAAAATAGTATTAATATTGACTAAATTTAGCACTTAAAAACATGTAAAACTCTATGAAAATAAGTATAAATGTGTCATAACACCCTGAACATCAAATGTTTAAAGAAAGTATAAATATGTCATAAAACCCTGAACATCAAATGTTTAAAGAAATTATTCTTTAAATGGTTAAACTTAGTAAATCGTGATCCTATCAAACCTCCAATTAACAAAGACAATGTCTTGTATGTTTTATTCTATCCTAAGACTCAAAAATAAAATGAATAGATGAGTGATGTTCCTTATATCAAGTATAGTTGGTAGTCTAATGCAAGATGTATATACTAGACTTAATATTAGTTTTACAATTGTCTAGTAAACAAATATGAAACCAACAAAAATCCAGCACAATGAAACTATAGTTAAAATGAATCATGAGGAACCAAATGGTAACTTTTGATTATGTGTTTTCCATAAGCACATGACATAGAATTGAAGGGAATACATTGATGCTAATTGTAGAGGATATATAGACAAGAATATGTCCACCTCTGAATGTGTTTTACACTCTATAATGATGAAATATCATAGACAATTAAAAACAATCACTTGTAGCTTTATCTGTGATGGGAGCAGAGCTTGTTGCTCTCTCCTCACAAGCACAATTAGTTATTTGGCCAAAAAGGTTTTTGGATCATGTATTGATGAGTTAGTATTGTGCTAACGGCAGTCTTTGTGACCGTCAAGCTACTATTTTGAGCCTCGAGAGTTCTACATATCATTGTAAAGTCAAACGTATTGATATTAAATTTAATTTTGTGATGACATGATTGCACGTAAAGAACTAAACATAAAATATATCTACGCAAATAGTTACATGTTACACCTCGTAAGTTCTTGATACTTAGTTGGCCTATTCGCATGTTGGTTAAGATTTTTAAAATGACATACGTGCGAGAAAAGGGCCCGGGGAGAGACCGGACAAGCGCCAAGTCGGAGCGTCGCAAGGCAAATGCGACTTATAAATCGCATTCGACAAATGCGACTTAAAGGCCCGCTCCCACTTCTTTTTAAATCATTTTTCCTTCATAAAATTGCCAGTAAATGAACAGAAACAGAGGGGAACAAAGGGTTTGATTAAATTTCCTTCCGTTTACACCGTCAAATGCAGTCCAAACTTGAATTAACTTTGGGTAGCGAAGTATAAAGCTGCCGGGAGCATTCCTGCGGAGTTAGTTTCGCGAAATTCGGCTGGAGAATCGTCGTCACGCCAAGCCAACGTAAGTGGAATTTCTCCAAACTAGTGTTAATATACTCCCAGCATTAAAGTAAGTATTTCTCCCTTCTAGACCCCCGAGAAATAGCGAGTTTTCGACCGTTCTTCCATAAGTCGAAGAATAGGCAGTAGGTATAGCCATAATATGGTTTCTTTCCAAAATAATAGTAGAATTAATTCTATTCTTTCGTGAATATAAATACAGTTGG